>JAEQBH010000876.1:0-179459 GCA_016808115.1 Tetrastigma voinierianum | reverse complement strand
AAAGCAATGAGTATATATATCAATTATTTATTTAAATTTTTTTTCATTTCAATATTAATTCTTAAATTAAATGTTAAAATGTTAATAGATGATGTCTTGTATCTTTTCTTCTTTTGTTTAATAGCTTTCATCTATTCTACAATTTACATTGATATCACTTATTTCTTAGTCCTTGAATTAAAAGTTAAAAGTTAATGATATGAGAGATCATATAATCTTATTAAGTTATTTGTCATTAAACCTTAGCTGACCAAAAGTTCAATATTTTTATTGACTTGTTAAATTTACAAGTCGATGCATAAAAAGAGAAATTTTTTTACGTAAATTTATATATAGAATTGAAATGTCTTAAATTTAAGATAGACAATATTTATATTAAAGGGAATACATCATCATCTTTTCAGTAAGGGAGTTTACTTCGACCTACTTAGGCATGTTTCATTATCTTCATAACTTTTGAGCAAAGCCCAATCTACTTAATCCAAGGTAGGGTTTGGGTTGACCTTTAAGTCCACTTAACCTCATTAAGCTCAGCCCAATAACTTTTGAGCCATGGTTGAGTTTGTCTTTCAAAAGCTTGAAGCGACCTAGCCTCGAAGAGCGGAAAATAACAAAGAAACCAGTAAATTATGATATTGAAGATACTAAAACTAAATTTAAGTTTATTACAAACACAATCATAATTTGTTAAATACTTAGAGGGCGTTTGTTTTTTTTTAACTTTTAAGCTTGATTTGCTTTTACAATTTAAATTGTTTGTTTTTTATTTTGGTATCACTTATTTCTGAGATTTTTAAATTTTATTTTGAATAGAAAAAGACAAAATATTCGTTTTTCTATTTGGGAAAATCCCAAAAGGGAAAAAATATTTTAAATTTTCTAAAATATTTTTAATCTTCTCAAATTATTCTAAAATTTTAAAATCCACATAATATTTTAAAGAACAATCAAGATATTTCAAGAACAATCTATCATCAATCTATTTTTAATTATTAATTTTATATATTATATTTTAATTATATAAAATAGATAAATATAATAATTATTTTTTTACAATAATAATAATAAATTTTTATCATAATAATAGTTTATTTTTATTAATATGTTAAGATATTTATACATATATTGTATAAATATTTTCATTTTATCATAAGAATAAATTAAACAACTTCATCACTTAATACTATTAAGTCTTAATCAACATTCGATTAAATAAAATTTCAATTTAACATTCAATAAAAAATTAACGTCTCCTTAGGCTGCATTTTGGAACTCGAAAAATATTAGAAAGAAAAAAAAAATATTAAGAAAAATGATTTTTTCTCTTGTTTGATTTCCCCATGGAATATAAAGAAAATCAAATATAATTAAAATTCATAAAAATTTTACATATTTTTAAATCTCTTGAATCACTTATATAATAGAAACAAATAAAACTAGTTTTAATAAACATATAAAATTAATTTATTGAGTTTAAACCATACAAGAAATATAAACTCTAGCCTATTAATCCAGAATATTTGTATTTTTAAACAAAATTTTTAGCATCATAATCATAGCATTATGTGAACCCTAAGGGATGCAGATAGTTTGTCAGACCTTGGAGTTTTCTCCCCAATCACCATTTGTATTCATAAGGCCATTAGAGGATTTGTCCTAGCTGTTAACTTGAATGCCTATGGATTAGTCAGGTGTGCCCAAAACACCTACGGTTAAAATAAAGAATTCTACCATTATGTGATCACTATAGTATTAAATGTAATTTTTAATTATTACATATTATCATTTATATCTATAGTAAGAGACTAAGAGATATTGTTATATATATATTATTCTTTTTAATAAAGGGTGTGGTTACCTACCTCAAATGAGGAAGTAGGATGTAGGATATAGGATAGAGCTCCCCCCAGATCTTTTCAGCAGCATGAAGAAGTATTTCTATTCATCCTGAATCTGATTCATCTTCTTCTTCCGGGAAAAGGACACCATGAGGAAAGGTGCAATAGGTAGATGTCTCATCTCCCTTGTATACCAGACGAACCCCACACTTTCTCACCTCTAACTTCTCTTCCCCGCCATCAATTCCAATTTCATCAACAATTCCAAATGAAACCGTCTTAGTCCTTATGAATCGAACAATCGACCACGCTTAGGAGTGTATTAAGGATTCATACCCAAACCACATGTGTCAGATTTGATTGTAAATTTATCAATCAGTCATGCACAGTTAAAAATGTAACACCCAAATATACCTAGTCGTTTTCGAGCATGTTTAGGAGTGTTTTGTAAGCATAATTTAGTGTTTTTCATAAGTTAAATGCAAAAAGCAGGGAAGCAGAGACCGGAAGTTACAAAACTTAAGGGCAATATGGTAGAATTATTTGTCTAAAAAGAGACCCAAAAGTTATGAATTGATGAGACTATGGGCTGAGTGAAATAAAAGGAAAGTTTAATTCATAAATAGAATGAGTTATGGGGCTTGAAAGGAAATAAGTAAACAACCCCGAATGGGTTTTGAGGCCATGAAGCCCTTAACAAACATGGAGTTTTAAAAGACCAAATTGGTCTCATTTGGGAAAAAGAAAAACGTGAAGGAGAAGGAGAAGAGAAGAGGAAGAGAAAGAGGAGATCAAGCCAAGATCAAGAGGTATGGAACTTGGATTTTTGGTATGGAAACTATTTTGATCATGGATTTTGTATGGATCACATGGAATTTAAGGCTTGATATGCTTAAATGCTTGTCTCCAAATCTAGGGTTTTGATTAGTGCATCTCAACCTTGGATTCTTGAAAATAGGGTTGATAAAACCCATATGGTGAGGAATAAACAAAGAGAATCCTCTCCTTTAGGATGGATTCATGGTTAATTGAGTCTTTGAGTTGGGATATCTAACTAAACATCATGTTTGGTTTGTGTATGGGTCCTAACCCATATTAGAAGGGTTGTGGAAGAAATCCATGATGGATTTTTGAAGAAAGATATGAAATTGAAAGAGGAATGGAATAGAAAAGTGATTCCAAGGTGAATTGGAATGGTTTTGAGGTGTGTAGGAAGTGTGGGAGTGATCCATGGATTAAAAGTGAAGGAAAAATGTGAGAAAACACCCATTCTGGGCATTCTCGGGTGTCTTCTAGTGGGACTTAAGTCCTACCGGTAGGACTCGATTCTGGTCATTTTGGCCAAGTCTTGGTAGGAGTTAAATTTCTGGTAGGACTTGTTCTAATTTTCAGTTTGACAGTTTTCGTATTTTGGCCATAGCTTCCTCATTTCTTATCCGATTTGAGTGATTCAGAGTGGCTACGTAAAATAGACTTCAGGGAGAACCAAACTTTAAGAGGTATCTCAATTTCTGACTCTAGTTGTAGAAAAATCCACTCAAAGTGAAATTTATGTGCAAGCCCATTTCACCGCATCCAGGTTGATCATGGCGTGGTAAAATTGTTTCGGACGTATCTTGAGGATTAGGTACTCGGGTGGGTGATTCCGGTTGGAATAGAGCCATAACATCTTAGATTTAAAGGAGCACAAATAACCAGTGTGTCAAATATATGGAGAAAATGTACTGGAAAAATTAATATCGCAGAAACCTTATCCACTCGGAAAAATCGGTAAGCGAGCTAGTTGGCGTAATGCCATAACTTGAGTTTGGGCGATCTATTGGATTGATTCAATTCCTGAATGCGTAGATTCTTAGAAGAATAAGAAATACATGATTAGGTGTGATTACACATGTTCATCATACCTTACCGGTATTTGGAATGCGATGCATGCGTGAGCGTATAATGTGACTAATAATGCTCTACTATAAGATAGTAAGTTATTGAACTCATATAATTGTAAAATTGCCTAAGACCAGTTATTGAATGACACGGCACTCTCTGATCGTGCTTCGGCACATTAGTACTTCGGTACTCTCTGATTAGTGCGACGGCACTCTCTAACCGTGCTTCGGCACACTAGTACTTCGGTACTCTCTGATTAGTGCTACGGCTCTCGGCGATGCTTAGGCTGCTAGTACTTGATTACTCCCGATTAGTGCGACGGCACTCTACGTCTATCTTGTACCTTCGGGTACTCATTGTGCTATGTCCTACTCATTCCGTATTACTGGTCTAGGTAATCTAACAATAATATGATAAGACTCTGAATAAGAATAAGAAGCGAATATGATAAGGCCAGATCTTTCTGGGTGCCTCTGTATATGTTACGTAGTACCTCGGGTACCTGCATGTTGCTATGTAACACCTACGGTACTCACCGTATCTGATAAGTTCCGTGGTACCTGCGGTACTCACGTATCTGATAACTCCTGTATCGATAAGCCACGTATGCGAATATGTCTGTCTACGATCTTGTTACTGTAGTACCTCACGGGTACTCCTGAATACGATTAAGTTATATGCGCCTCTGATTAAGTTACGTCGCGTGTTTTATAGATCGATGGTACCTCACGGGTACTCTTGTATCAGTAAATAAGTACAAGTTCTGTAGTACCTACGAGTACTCCAGCATCCATAAGATAAGTATAAGTTCAGTCGTACCTATGAGTACCTCCGTATAATGAATGCGTGATGCGTACTCTGAAGATGTAATAAGAGTATGCGCTATAAGTGCGATCAGACCTTGTACGTGCTATAATCACGATCTGTTCCGACTTATAAACACCCTCACGAGTCACCTTCGTAAAAAATAAGGAAGGTACATTCTGCACCTACGGTACTTCCGGTATTAATACGAGAATAAGCTCGATATAAGATGCGAAGTACAAGGATATGCTCAAGTAGTACAGTATAAGATCCGAGGCTAGAATAAGTTAGTGATATCGATCTGATTAGTAAAACCCCAGTATAAGATTCGTAAGACCAGGATGAGCTCACATTAGTACAGAGTATAATATCACGAAGTACTAATATAAGGATACGTAGTACCTACGAGGGTACCTACATCTGATTAGTTTCTGTAGTACCTACGGGTATCTCCGTATAAGCTCCGGATAAGAGATCAAACAAAGTACCTACCTCTGGAATGTATTCCGATATAAGTATAGGTATCGTTAACATAGGACTTAATGGATATATTCTAACACAGTTGAATCTGGGGAGGCAGAACATTTGATCAAGTAGTACTCACGGGTACTCCCGTATAAGATTAAGTTCCGTAAATCTAGTATACGTTCCGTAATCTCTGTGATACCTTCGGGTATTTCCGAACAAGTGTAAATTCTGTAGAATAAGTATAAGTTCTGTAAACTCCTACGGGAGATCTGAGATAGATATAAATAACCATACCTGATTAAGTACCTCTGTATAAGCATGAGTTGCATGCTCCCTATGGGAGATGAAATAAGTATAAGCTTAAGATAAGTATACGTGCATGTATAAGCTTCGGTAGCGTTATCTGAAACCTGAATAAGAATAAGATCCAATAGGATAAATGCGCCGCTAGAGTGCTATTCACGGTAGGAAATAAGATTGTTATAAGTGTAAGTTCGATTATCGTTTATAAGGAACTTTGAATAAGTATAAATATGGATCCCTATGGGAGACATAAGCATTAATTAAAAATCCGCAGTGCAGTAGGCAGAATTATGTTGATGACATGAATAGGAACCCGACCTGAAATCCCGAGAAAATCATGAGTTATGTAAAAGAGATGAATTGGATGTCTTGCCATTGCATATGTCTAAGTTTGCTCTGAATATGATCTGACCGGTTATATATTGGTTTATATGATTCATGATGATTTTGATATTTGTTTATGTTATAAGTTTATCATGTTTCAGTCTAAATGCATGTGCATCAGTATAAGTTATAAGAATATGTGTGATTCCCACTGGCGTAAACGCGGGTTTGTCAGTGTAGGTCTGAAGACATCGACCAAACATCCATGTCTGTTGGGCTGACACACGGTAGGGGTTCGCTACATGTAGGCTCAGTGCTCACAGTTTGTAAATGTAAAGTAAAGTTTTTGTATTTGTAAATGGGACTCGATTATATGTACGTAATTTTGATTACGTATAAGGTGTGGGCCATACCCCCTGCGGTGCACAGTTGGCTTTAAAAAAAAAAAAAAAAATCAGGTCGAGAATCCCGATTATATGGTCTCGCGTTCCCGAAAATCGGGGCGTGACAAAAAACGCAAAACCCATAATCAACATCATCAAAATAAAAGCAGGGAACAAAATATCTGAAATTTTGGTGAAATCGATAAGATATCTCCACCGAAATTTCGATTATACCGATTTTTCTCTGTTTTTTTCTTGGCTCTAAAAATCTGAAATTCGAACCCACCCAAAATGCCTAGAAGTGGCACCCTCCAACCACCAAGCCATTGATTGCACTTACATTCTCTCTAATTCTGAACTTGTTTATATTCTCTTATTATTTATTTGTTCTGTGAAATCCCTTTCCTGTCCTTTATTTTATTTTATTTTATATTATAACTTATAATATTTTAAATCAAATATTAATTTGAAAAGGAAAATAAATAAAAAATAATATCATTTAAAAATTTGAAATTATAATATATAATATTTTGAATCTCCTCTCATTATCTACACAATATTTATAATAATAACAAAAATAAATAAATAATATCTCTTTAACATAATAATATCTGAATAATATATTAAATATAACATTTTTAATTTAATAATTACTAATCCATTTGATTTAATCTACCTTAATTAAGATATGAATCATTTCTCATCTATATAATTAAAATATGAAAAATTTTAATCGAATCGATATTTTGTAAAAATATCATAGATATTTACGATATTTTCGTAAATTCAGTACCAATGTCTTCATGTATATCGTTGAATAGCGGATGAAGGAGATCACGAGGAGTGTGGAGGGTCAATGACACCCTTGGCGCCTGGCAAACCTGGCTTGCCGATTCCAACCTTTGTATTATACGGTAGACGGCTCTACTTTCTTGAACACCCCATGCTCTGATCAGCGAACCATTCGAATTCTACTTCGGGAGGCGAAGCATTATAACGTTTTGCCCAGCAACTCGAAGCATACCCCTGTATCATGAAAACATTTTTTGCATGTCAGGATATAGTACTCAGTCTAGGATTATTAATTTTTTGCACAAAAACACATGCAGAGTGAGGGAGAGAGAGAGACCGTATCATTAGAAGGTTCAATTTCTGATCCCGATGCGACAAGCTGAATTCCTTGTAGGATATGTTTTACATTGTCATTCTTGGTCGTTCCCATTAGTGGGGCAATTAGAAAATTGATTGAAACTCTAGACCCTAGGTTATTTGCGATACCCGGCAAGTGAACATGAAAAGGTTTCGAGGGATGTGCAATCATTGGCTATTACATTTCCAATACTTGCTGGAAGCTCTGGCAATGATTGGAGATTTATGCAGCCAGTCAGTTCGAGTATTTTGAGCCGAGAAAGTCCACTAAGGCCAGTAGGAACCGTGATGAAATTGTTTCTGCTCAGATTTAAATCTACCAATGAAGGTAGGGAGCTGAGATCAATGGGTGAAACTCCTTCCCATAATAGGTTGCAGTCACTTAAGTTTAAATCTGTCAAGGAGCTTAAACCCGAAAAAGAAGCAGGCAGCCCCAATGGTATTGTTGGTGATGAGAAGAACTTTGTCAAGGAGCTTAAACCCGAAAGAGAAGCAGGCAGCCCCAATGGTATTGTTGGTGATGAGAAAGATGAAACCCACGTCCGTTTCTTAGATTTTGCTCCCTTGCATCCTGCTAATGATAATACTTGAAGGTTTGTCAAAAGATTAATAGAAGGTGGTACCTCTTGTATACCACTCACAGATCCTTGACTCTCTTAAACATTGAAGGCTCCCAGATCTATAAGCCATTCCTTGATTCGAGCAGCCACATAGATCAAAATTGAAGAGATGAAAGTTCACAAATGCTTTACAGAGAAGAACTTTTATTGTTTTACAATTCGACAGTTCAGGGAAACAAGCCCATTTAGATGTCCAATTGGCCGAAGGCAGTTCCCGGTATAGCACTCCGTCTAGAAAAGCTCAGTCAGAAATCATCTTGTTTTCTTGGATCTCTGGAAGCTTCTTGAGTCTTGAGCAGTTTGAAAGTATGAGAGTTTTCAGGGACTTCAACTTAAAAATGCTGATGGGTAATGACTCAAGGCTTTTGTAATCTTTCAGATTTAGTAAAGCAAGTCCAGAGAGATTCTCAATGGAAGATGGCAATCCTTTTATTGCAGTCAGCTAAAAGCTCGAGTAGATGTTCCATATTCCTTGGACCTACGGAAATTTATTCAATTTGAAGGGACTCCATATGGATGCTGCTTGAGAAACTCTTGAGGTTCTTGCAGCCATCTAAATTCAGGAAAATAAGCTTCTTGTGAAATCCAATGGATGGGTGAACCTCCACCAAACTTGTACAACCTTCAAGAATTAGTCTCTGAGGTTCGGGCTCGAGAGAAGTGCAGGTTTTGGATTTAGGCGTGTTGGGAGTGGCTAAGTTTCATAAATTTCAACTTCTCAAATGCCTGTCAAAGGTGAGGAAAAAAAAAAAAACTGATCAAATGCACATTGATGAACATTATAACCATCTGTTAAAAAAATTGCAAATAAATTATATTGTTACCTTGTTTCCTTCCCAGAGTTGTTTAAGCTGACTAAAGCACATGTTTAACTCAAAAAGTTTCTCTGGATGAAAATTTGATGGTAGGAGTTCAAGGGTATCCAAACCCGATAGAGATCTTAACTCATTGGATAGAAATTTGAAATTTCCATAAGGTGCAACAAATAATTTATCTCTATCCATCATAGTTAATCCTTCCCCGAGAATCATGACCATGGGCCTCGATTCTTTTCTTGTGGAGTATTACGAACTTCCATCTTTTTGCATATTACGAGGACTTTGAGCAATCTTAATCTCTTTATTTTCTTAAAGGCTTCAACACTAAATTTTAGCTCTTTGATACAATCGAATCCAAAAATCCTACCTTCAAACTGCTTGAGTCCTGGCATTAACCAAGAGCAAAGTATGAACTACAAGTTAAAATAGTGAAATTTGAAAAATGATTAAATAAAATAGAGAAAAAAGAAAGAAGAAACTCAAGCCAATAGCAAACTAATTACATTTCTTTTCTTTTCTTTTTAATTTATTTTCCCTTACGCCGAATTATTACAACAATGAAGTTCTAACAAAAGAAAACACATCTTTTAAGGTAGCAACATTTGTAATGTTAAGTGAAATTATACAAAACTATGAGTACTTGAAGGAGATGGAAAAGCAAATTTTAAATTAACATACGTTTTCCTCTACAACTTTACACATGAAAAAAGAGAGTCGATGCATCTTGGTCTTACCGTAGTTCTTGTTAGTACATGATTGATGTCTTCATGAACCCGCAACCTCTTTGCGTTTGCCAAGCTCACTTGATTCTTACCTTGACAATTTCCCATCCAGTTCTTGCTTAACAAATCATTGCATCCACAACTCATTCTCCAAAATAGTGATGAGTGATTTATCTACAAGATTTCTTATCAGTGCTAAGAAGAAACATAACTCTCTAGTATTTCTCCAACAAAACATTATGACCTTTATAGAAGAATGCAACATCGAGAAATATGCAAATCATTCTTATCTAACCCTTCAGGCTCGTTTTGAGCACATTTGAACTTTTGGTTGGGAATTGTTTGAGTTTTGCCAACTCCTCTCCCACATTCACATTTCCTTTCACATAGAAAGAGCCCAAGACTTTGGGGGCCAACGGAAGGCATCTAGTATAATAGTACACGGTCACATAAATTACTTTAAAATCTTTTGAAACATCATACGTCTAAAAGCATCAAACCAGAATAACTCAAGAAGCTTCATCCTTTTCTAATTCTGCTTAACCGTATGTTCCATTCACTTCTGGATAACTTAGCAAATGTCGGTCTCTAGTTGTTATGATAATTCGACTCCCTGGACCAAACCAATCTCGATTCCCTACTAAACCCTCCAATTGCTCTTCTTGATCACGTCATCGAGAATGATAAGGACCTTCTTATTGTGGAGTCTATCCTTTACAAAATTGATTCCTCTACTAAATTTTTGTGGATTCCGTCCCCAAAATTTGTGAAAGGAAGTTCTACTTGTAAATGAAAGGCCATCTTTGCGTGACTCTTCTCCTAACATTTGGAAGCTTATGACCTTCGAATAGAGCATAGATTCGGTCATAAATAGCTTTAGCAATGGTAGTCTTACCTATGCCAGCCATGCCCCAAATTCCTACCATCCGAACATCAGGAGATCCAATACATAATAAGTCATCCATTTTTTTAACCCGGGACTCCATCCCAACTAGGCCATTTGTGTAACTTGTGAGGATGTGCGATCCGACTTATTACAAATAATCTCCAACCAATTTCCTCAATAAGTTTTGCTCCATGCACCTTAGAATTCATTTTGAGAGGTGAAATCCATAAAAGGATGGAGAAAAATATATCAAATATAAAGAGTGATCAGATTGATCCTTTACAATTGAAAAATAAAATGGACACTGAATACAACCCAAAGAAGGGGCCTGAAGTTTGATTCATGGAAAATATGAAGGAAAAAAAACTCTTTAAGTCTTTTGGTTTATCGATGAAAATAACAAGGAAAAGTGATATGCAAAATGATGTAGAAATATCTGGTATTATTAAATTATTTAAGTTAAATTAAATTAAGTAGATTTGAAGCCTGCTTCAAAAATAATATACCAGTTGCTTCATTTTACTTTTTCTCTCTTATTTTCTTGGCCTTATATTTTCCCTCGTATTTCCCCTGAACAAAACTAGTGAAATCAAAGACCAAATGGCAAGGTACCAAAATTTACTTATGCTTCTTCTAATTTTATAAATCTAAGGGGGGAAATGGAACTCAGCTTGAGAGAGAAAAAAGAAAGAAAGAGATAGTGATCGAGGAAAGAATTACCTATCACGTGAGTCCCATCCGAAATTGTGGCTTCACCGGTTAAAGGCTGCTTTCCATGAACAATTTCTCCATGTTCTCCCCCTGTAAATTTGTTCATGCTTTAAATGCTTCTCCATAACACCCTTCTTGTCTTTTGACGTGAGAGGATCGACCTTATAGAAAGCGGTAGGGCTTTATGTCCCGAAACGTGCTTAGCGATCAATAATCTTTGCTAGCTCATCAAGACACCAACTCGAAGAGGCATAGTTCTCGGAGAAAACGATGACGGAAATTCTGGAATTTTCGATTGCGGTAAGGAGTGCTGGAGATATTTGTTCTCCTCTCCTAAGCTGGTAGTCCATGAAAGTGTCGATTCCCTTTTGAAGAAGCGCGTTGTAAAGATGATCAGTGAAGCCCATTCGGGTGTCTTCGCCTCTGAAACTAAGGAAGACATCATGCTTCCATTGATGGGTGGAAGAAGAAGCCATTGGGAAAATGGGAGAGGAAGAAGAAAGTTAAGAAGATCGGTGACAAGCAGAAGAGAGAAGGAAAAGCGGGAGTGATCACGGGAGAGAGACTCGAGACGACTCTTTTTCTACGAAAAATAATGAATGAAGGGCCCCCCCATTCATTGATTTATAGCCAATAATGCCTATTCTACTTTTTCAGAATTCAAAGTAAGGAATTCTTTACTTTTCCTAACAGTTCCATTCATAGTGCAAGTCACTCACAACTCCAGCTAATTGCATTCGTTATTTTGTGAGATAAGAATAAATTTTGTTTTTACCACTTAATATATTTTTCTTTTAAGGCTCCTGGCTTATGTTGGAATTCTAAAAGTACTAAATAAAAAAATGCTAAAAAAACAATTTTTTTATGCTTCGTTTTACCATAAAAATATACAATAAAATCAAATATAATACAAATTTCTCAAAATTTATATATTTTAAAATTTCTTATTCCTTATATAACATTAGTTTATTAAATTTAAATATTTTTGGCTACTAATTGCTACACTCCGAAAATGGGAACATGATCTACAACTCATGTGTAATTTTTTTCTTTTACATAATATAAAACTTTAGAATTAAAAGAAATTGACTCCAAAAATAACTAAAGAGCTATTATGTTTAATTCTTAAAAAATGCTAAAGAAAAAATGTTTAAGAAAATGGTTTCCCATATTTCATTTCAACATATATATATATATATATATATATATATGGCTTGATCCTCCCAAATAGTTCAGGCATGAGGCCAAAGGTTTTGTATTTATAATATATATCAATTTCATGAACAATTACATAAATAAAGATTAAGGAAGCGTAAACAAGTAAACAAATTATATAAAAAAGGTTTATTATCTCATTTAGAAATATATTAGAATACCTAATTAAACCGAAATTAGAAAAGACATTCCGCCCAGACAAAAAAAAAAAATATTTGTGAAAGTGAGGTCCACACGGTTAAAGAAAAGACGATTCCCTTCAAACAAAAAGAAAAAAAAGTATTTGTGAAAGTGGGATCCACCACGACTAAAGAAAGACGAGAAAGATGAGAGGAGGATGACCCCCATTTGGGCCATTTCCCACTTCCCCCCTCCCTTCCTCTCATTTTCTTTCACTTTTCATCATTTTCCAATTTCCCACCCAACCTTTTTAAATGATTTCACTTTTCATTATTTTAGTAAGTATTATTGGAAGTGCCTTTTAATATATATATATATATATATATATATATATATATATATATATATATATATATATATATATATATATATATATATATATATATATATATATTGCTGAAAGTCGGCTTCATACGGCTAAAGAAGACGAATGGTCAAAGGTGGATGACCCCCGTTTGGGGAGTTTAAAGCAAAAATAGTTTTTTATTTGAAATTTTTTTTCATAAATAAATTTGTTTTGAAAATATTCATCAGAGCTAAATGCTTCTTTCCATATAAATAGACATTCATAGTTGTTAAATATGATTTTAAGATAAAATTTAAAATCGCATTCAATAAATACGGTTTTGAGGTAAATTTTTAAAACCACATCTAATTTTTTAAAACCGCATTCACTAAATACGGTTTTGAAAATTTACTTCAAAACCACATTTATCTTAAAACCACTGTTGGTAAATATGGTTTTGAAAATTAACCCTAGAACCGTATTTGGTAAATACGGTTTTAAAGTTTACCTTAAAATCCCATTCAACAACTACAGTTTTATACATTAATATCTAATTGTAACAAAAAAAAGATTAGTTTCACAAATATTTAAAAAAAAATCAATTCATGCATTAAAACAAAAAACTATTTTCGTACTAAACTACCCATTTGGATTTGGGCAATTTTCCACCTCTTTTCCTCTTGCCCGCTTTTAGTTTCATCATTTTCCAGTTTTCCTTACCACATTTTTAGGCTTTTTTTTTTGGAAATTGTCCTTTGTTTCCCCCCATTTTTTCTTACTAAACTACCAGTTTTCGCTTTTCTACATTTTTAGGTTTTTCTTTGAAATCCTCCTTCATGGTCTTCCTTAATTCCAATTTCTCATAATATAACAAATTGATATTTAAATATTAAATAAGTAAACAAAATTCAAAATAAATTTCCAATATAAAATATATTTTATCATAATTACTTCTATTTTATCTCTTTGAATACTATAATAATAATAATAAATGTTCACATGCCTAGCGAAGTCGTTAGAGCGTTTGAAGTTTTAAAAAGTGAGATATCTAAAAAGGGAAGAGATCCATATTCAGTCTAATTACAAGGACAATTTACTACATTGTAATAAAGTGCTTAATTTTCAAAATAATAATAATAATAATAGGGAAAATTTTGTATTATCTTGCCAATGAAATAATACCTTAAATGAGGTGGATTTATATGATTCAAACTATTCCCTAAAAAAAATAATTGTAGATCAGTAAATACCATAACTAACTAATGTACTGTATAAATAGTAAATATTAGAAGGTGAAATACATACATCACAGAACCGGATTTACATAGTTTAAGCTACTCCCTAAAAATAATTATAGATCAATTAGTATACTATCATAGTCTTGAATATACTATCATAACAGTGAATATCACTATAAGCGTTTAATTAATTAATTAATTAAACACTAAATTTAATCCAACTACGAGTTAATGGCATATATCCTTAGAGGTTACCCACAGATGCAATGATAATGAGTTTGCCAACGAAAAAAAATTATTTTCTAACACCTATAGAGTTATTAAGAAATAAATTTATTATTGGGAGCTTCTGATGAATTAGATTTAGAAATAAAATAAATTACAATTAAATTAACTACATTTAATTAGAGATTTTTTTTATTGATTTGGTTCAAATTCACTACCACTTTCTTATAAAAAAAAAAACAATTTCAAATGTCTAATTCATTTAAAAGAATGGTGTGGTGGGGTTGGATAGAGTTGGAGCTGCATAAAGGAGTCATGGTAAGAAATTAAGAATGACCCACAAAAAAAGTATTGTTGAAAATGGGCTCCACACGGCTAAAGAAAATACCAACGATGAGAGGTGGAAGACCCTCCCTTCTTATCTTTTTCTTTTCCTTTCGGTTTCCCACCTCCCACCTTATTAGGCTTTTCTTGGAAATTCTCTCCTTCATGTGATTTCCTGTTCCAATTTCTCATAATATAATATAGTCAAACAAATTAATATATAAATATTAAATAAGTAAACAAAATTAAAAATATTTTTCAAATATAAAATATATTATTACATAATTACTTCTCTTTTATATCTTTGAATACTATAATAATAATAATCTCATCAAGTATTTTGAAGTACACAATTCATAATGCGGTACACCAACCTATAAATTTTGAAAACCTCTTACTATTTGCATAAATTATAATTTATAGGAAAACATAGTAGTGTTAAGAAGTAAATACTTAAGATAGACTCAAATAGATGATAAGTACTAATAATTGGACTATCATATTTCAATTCTTCATATGTCGAGTAAAGTAAATTGGAAGTTTCATGATCTTTGAGAAAAGTTAAAGTTTTACAAGCATGCAATTTCTTGGATTGAAATGATTTATAAAAATTATAAAATTAATTGTAAATTTTTTAAGCAACCTATGGAAAAAAAATTATAATCATTTTATGGAATGTATGGAATCATAGAAATCAGGTTTTGTTTATGAAAATCCAGCACAACCTCTTTCTCATCATTGAGAAAGCTACCCTAGTTTTTCAAAATCTTCGGATTGTTATTGGCGACCTTTATCTACATAACGAAGGACCTGAGATGTCAAATGATTTATTAAATCTTAATTTCCATAGTATGGTTGAAATGGATTTGTTGGATCTCTCTTATTAATGGAAGATTCAAACTAAATTTTGATAACTCAAGAATTCTAAATAGAAGTGTTTCACGATACATGGGTTATTAGAGACTCTAATGGAACCATCTAAATATTTTCATGAACTTAACCAAACTAATACTTCAAAAATTATAGCGGAATGTATGGTTTTAAAATATGAATTGTTTAGTTGCAAAAAATAATGGTTTTTAGATTTAGAGATTGAAGGGAGATTGCAAAAGTAATAATAAATTGTACGTTATAATAAAAAAAAGTAATTTACCTAGTTCATTATATTTATTAATGAATGATATTTGAACTTTCTCACAGTTTTAAATATTCATAAATGTAATCCATATTTACAAAGGCTTAAATAAAATAACATATTGTTTCACTAAAAAATGTATTTATAATGTTGATTCTAATGACTGATGATCAAACTTTTCTAGAGATGTTTAAATTTGGTTTTGATGATTATTGTGCTTCATCATTTAATAGATTATGTATAGGTTTTCTTGTAGTTTCCTTAAAAAAAAAAAAAAAGATTTTACAAGCAATTATAATTTTAAAAAAGAATGATGTGGAAATGTAGAAAGAAAAAGTTAAGGAACTTCACCAAAATGGGTCACAGGTCTTTGAAGTGAAGTTTACGCAATTGAAACTTTCAATCTCATTATGTAGAGGACAATGATTCATCACCGTCTCTACTCTCTCTTCATTTTTGGAGTTGTACTCATCCATCATAATTTTCAAGGCTTTTGTGATTCTATCCACCAATTCTTGTGATTCATTCTCCTGCCATAATAAGTAGTGTATACTTAACCCTCAAATATTTCGTTTTATATCTGAGGTCTAACGCTCACTGTATGAAAAGCATCACATTCAACTTGCTCCAGGTACCCCCGATATTTATCAAATTTTCCCTCATTTTGCTCCCATTTCCGCAAAGAACTATCATTACTTCTCTCAAAAGTTTGCAAATCTTTCAAAATTTTAATTATCTCAGGAAAATACACATTCGTGTACAATACAAGAACGGATACTTTAAGTTACATCATAAGCTGTTTAAGAAATCTAGTAAGGTTCCTGCATTATTCCAATCGTGTTCATTAGGCAATTCATCCCCGAACTCAATCAAAGAATTTACTATCAATATCCTCAATCTCTCAAAAGCCTTTGATAATTTATAACCAACTTCAACATCAAATAAGTAGAATTCCATCTAGTTGGACAATCTAATTGCAAGGAATATTTATAGTTAACATTTGTTAGCTCACAACATTTTTTGAACAAATCTAATCTTTGTGGGCTGCCCTTAACATACTTGACAATTGCTCTAACTTTTTCAATAGAATCATGAGCAAATTTAACACCATCCTTGACAATTAATTGTAGGACATGAAGCAAAACACCTTATATGAAAAGCTTCCCCACCTGCCCATTACAAAAGCATTTTCTTTAACAATCTTTTTTGATTGTTGGATTGCGGTATCATTTGATGATGCATTATCAACAGTGATGCACATGACCCTAGTCAATCCCCACTCATCCATGCAAGTGTCAATAACATTCCCAATATTAATCCCCTTATGACTTTTAATGACACAAAAATTCAGAATTCTCTTATGCATATTCCATTGTGAATCAATAAAGTGAGCAGTCAAGCATAAATAAGACATATTCTGAATACTTGTCAAAGTAATACGTTGTCAAAAGAAACCCTTTGACACATTGAGATGTGAAACAAAACACGCAATTTCTTTTCTCTTCAACATATAAGAAAAACAATCCCTTGCAATCGTGTACCTAGATGGAATTTTAAATTGAAAGGAGCATATCTTGGACAAATTCTTTAACCCATCTCCTTGACAAACCTAAGGTAGTTCATCCTTTATAATCATCCTAACCAAAGCATTCCTAGTAGCTTCTTGATCAAAATTCCAACATGTTAATTTAGAACTTTCAGACCCACTTGCATTTTGAAAATTCAAAAATTTTGGGATTTGTTTGATTTGTTAAAAGCATCAACTAAATCTTTTTATAAGGAAACTTCTTGCAAACTATCCTTAAATGTTTCATAATCTTTGATGTCTTGAGAACTTAAAGCTAGATAACTTTTTCCACACCATACACATATAGCTTTCCCATTCAATTTACCCTCAGAATTCTTCTATTTTTTAAAATGGACCCAAACCTCAGACCTCTCTTTATCCATAGAATTATCAGTAGATTCTTGTTTACCTTCTAATTGACTTGCACGAGAATCCACCCGAGTTCTTTGTTGTAGCCATGTCCTTTGAAGGTAATGGCATAGGAGCCAACAACAATTCATCTGAATTAACAGATGATTTTCTTTTATTGACACTCATAGTCCCTGTTAAAATAAGATCAATTAGTTAATTAATCAACAAAACAATTGGTATGACTGAAAAATAACCTCAAACAATAAAAATTTACCAGAATTCTTATTGCTTTTCTACTGCTCAGCTCAGAGGCCATCAGAGTTCAGCCAATATTTTTAACTCAAATATTTGCGAGTACGTCGAATAGGAGAAAAATTAGAAAATCATTAGAGAAATAAAATAGAACATGTAAACCAAAACAAAATAATTTTGTGTACTATCCTCTGTAATGGATGATTTATATCCTTCTTCTTGAGTAATAGATTGCTTTTTTTCTTTAAAATAATTTTTAAAAATTATCAATTAAAAAACAAACCAAATTAACATATTCAAACTTAAATATCAATAAAATTGATTTATTTTTACTATTAATTAATTTGATATTTTACTACATTTTTTGAACAAACATTGATAAACTGAAGGAAATTACACTACTTGTTCTTTAAGAACAAGGTCTAAAATATAGATAAAACATTCAATATTTTCTTGCATTGATGCTTATTCTAACTATTACTTAAATTTAATATTCAATTTTATGCTAGAAAAGAAAATCTTCACCTCAATGAAGTCATTGTCACGTGAAGCAGACAAAGAAAAGGAAAGAAAAAAACAAAGTCAACAAATCAATACACCCTCATAAGTTCAATAAAAAACAAAAGCAAAATGGCTGAACAATTAGAAAACCAGTTTAACAAATCATTTAAGGTTCTCGTAGTGATGCGGCTTCTCAGTGATGCGGCTTCTCAGGTAATCTCTGACTGATGCGAGGAGTGGATCAAAATGGCGGATGAGAAGAAATCAATGGGGAGGGGCGGGGCGGATCGAGGGCGCGAGGAGAGGGCGGCTGGCTGTGGTTTTTAAGAGGAAATGGTGTTTTAGCCTTTAGGGTTGATAAATAAGAAAGTGTATTAGGTTTTTAATTTTAGACTTAAATGGTTAAGGTTCTTTAGTTTTTGATATTAAAGTTAAAACTAAATGGTTAAACAAGCGATGTAGTTTTGTGTTTTATCAAAACTACGATCGTTTATGTTAAAACTAAGTAGTTTTCCTATATTTAATAATCTAAATTATATCTATTTAACACTAAATTAGTATTATATGATTATAATTATTTAAAGTAAGTATTTATAATTTAATAATTAAGTAACCTTGATATTTAGTATTTCGTAACAGCAAGTTTATAGGTTAAAATATTAGCTATAATAATATTAAAATTTTAATTAAATTACACTTTTAAGTTTTATTTCAATATTCATATTAAAATAATTTGAACAACTAGCAATTTTACTATAAAAGTTATATTTATAATATTAAAATTTATTATATTAATAGAACATTTATATACACACAATGACACAAATATGATATATATATATATATATATATATATATATATATATATATATACACACATTAAGTGATCAATTAGTAATTGTTCAATTACCTATATAATTAATTATCAAAATAATATTAAATTTCATTTATAACAAATAATTTTAAACTTTATTATTATTATTATTATTATTATTATTATTATTATATATATATATATATATATATATATATATATATATATATATATATATAAAATTTTAGTAAATTATCAATTCTGGTTTCGGTTCTTCGGTTCAATGCAATTCGGGACAGTTCGGTTCGGTTCTCGGTTTGGAGAACTCATGTTCTCCATACCCGCTCCATTAAAAATTTTCGGACCAGTTCAGTTCGGATAAAGTCAAACGGTCAACGGATATATTCGGTTTTGGATATTTTCGGTTCGGTTTTTCGGTTCAGTTCGGGTTCTCCAGGACCCGTGCACAGCCCTAATTGAAAGGTGTTGTTGGAAGTGGGACCCACATGACTAAAGAAAGGGCCATCCAAGGTAAAAGTCGTAAGACAATGGACATTGAATAGGTAAAAGAACTTCATATTTATCCTCACAATTTATCTCACATATAAAATCATTTAAATATTAAAAATAGAAAAAGGAAGTTAGCGATTTCACTATGACATTGGTATATGTAATGCTATCGAAGTTGAATTATGCGTGGTTCTTCATGTTTGTCAGTTTTAGACAATATTTGGGGTTGTTTTGGGTTGTTTACAAAAAGCATGTTTGAGTTTTGAAGGGTTTGGTTGAGAAATTTCGGATAAGGATGGAGAAAATTGTCAGATGCAGGAAAAATCGAAGATGAATTATCGATCATAGAAATTGGTGCTATAAAATATGAAATAGACGGTAATTTACCATTGAAAAATATATAATTTTTCTATATCTCGGATGAAGAAACGGATTTCACCGTTGGAATCGTCTCATGAAATCTAGCTACCCAGTCAAATTTTATTGAATTCCGAGATAATCGGAATTTCATATATTTCAAAACACGAAGGGTCATTAAGCATCACATGATATGATCATATGGCATGTGCTACATGACTTCTTATAAACGAGACACATGACAAGTGAAAAGAGAAAGGATAAAAGCGAGAGAAGATATTTTGTAAATATGATAGAAAACTTGCTCTCTCTCTCTCTCGTTTCTCTTTCTCACGTTTCTCTCTCCTGTCTCTTTCTCACGTTTTCTCCTGCTCACTCTCTCCTTCCCTTCTTTGTTTCCTTTCTTTCCTTTTCTTTCCTTTCATTTTCTTTCTTTATTCTTTTCCTTTCCTTTTCTTTTTCTCCTTTTCTCTTTTCCTTTTTCACCAGCTCTTTCCTCCTTCCTTTCTTTCTCTTTTCTCTCCACCCCTCCACCCTTAGAATTTCTCCATTTGGTCCAATTGATAAGTGAAACTTCCCTCTCACTCCATTTCTTTCTTTTTCTTCTTTTTTTTAAAAGATATTTTGTCAAAACATCTACCTATTGCACCTTTCCTCACGGTGTCCTTTTCCAGGAAGAAGAAGAAAAATCAGCTGTGCACCTAATATTGGGTAAACTTGTTCCTCCTTTAACCTTTTTACAAACTTCTTCAAAGATCTGGAGGGAGCTCTATCCTATATCCTACATCCTACATCCTACTTCCTCATTTGAGGTAGGTAACCACTCCCTTTATTAAAAAAATAATATATATATATATATATAACAATATCTCTGAGTCTCTTACTATAGATATAAATGATAATATGTAATAATTAAAAATTACATTTAATATTATAGCCATCACATAATGGTATGAATTTTTATTTTAACCGTAGGTGTTTTGGCACACCTTGACTAATCCATACGCATTCGAAGTTAACAGTTAGGTAAATCCTTTAATGGCCTTAAGGGAATACAAAATGGTGATCGGGAGCAAACCCAAGGTCGGACAAACTAATTTACCGCTTAGGGTTCACATAATGCTATGATTATGATAAACATTTTGTTTAAAAATGTCAAATATTTTTATCAATAGAGTTTATATTTCTATTATATGATTAACTCAATAAATTAATTTACATATGTTTATTAAAACTAGTTTTATTTGTTTCCCTCACAATATATAAGGACTAGAGATTTAAAATATAAAATTTTGATGAATTTTGATTATATTTGATTTTTTACTCATGGGGAAATCAAACAAGAGAAAAATCATTTTCCTTAATATTTTTTTTCTTTCTCTAATATTTTTCGGGTTCCAAACAGAGCCTAATGAGGCGTTTGTTTTTTTTACTGAATGTTAAATTGAAATTTTATTTAACTGAATGTTGATTAAGACTTAATAGTATTGAGCATGAAGTTGTTGTTTTTAATATTGTCTTTCTATTAATTATTAAGTTTTTTTATATCTTAAAATTAATATCTTAATTATATCAACAAATCAATTTGTTTAATTTTATTCTTATAATAAAATGAAAAATATTTATACAATATATGTATAACATCTTAACATATTAATAAAAAATAAACTATTATTATGTTAAAAAATTTATTATTATTATTGAGAAAAAAAATTATTATTTTTATCTATTTTATATAATTAAAATATAATATATAAAATTAATAATTAAAAAAATAGATTGATGATAGATTGTTCTTTTAAAATATCTTGATTGTTCTTTTAAAATATTATGTGGATTTTTAAAAAGATTTTAGAATATTTTGAGAGATTTTAAAATATTTAGAAAATTTTAAAATATATTTTCCTTTTAAATATGGCCTTTTCCAAATAGAAAAAAATGAAATATTTTGTCTTTTTCTATTCAGAAGAAAATTTAAAAAATTCAGAAATAAGTGATACCAAAGTAAAAAAATCAAACAGTCTAAATTGTAAAAGCAAATTGCTTTCAGAAAAAAAGTAAAAAAAAAAAAACACTACCCTCTTGTTGTACTCTTGCTTCAGTTTTTATCATTACCTTTCTCCTTTGCATTCTTGCTTTCTTTTCAGGATATTTCATCTTTCTAGGCCGGCCAGAAGGAGACAGAAAGGGGGCAAGACAACATGCTGATTTATAGGTTGCCTAGAAACGGAAATGGTGAAAAAAGGAAAACATGACTGTCACACAACTAAGAATGCTTGAAACAACCCACCTTTATCTACAAATAAAGCATAGAGGCACTCCATAGAAGCACAATACCATGGAGCTTTCTAAACTTTCCTTCTTTTCTTCCCTATGAAATGGAGGAATTGGCTTCCTACCATAGACAGTTCTACCTTAAGAAATTTCACAAACCTCTTCCATCAAATGCACCAAAACATGCACAGAAAAACGGTTATTTGGGCATATCTCTTTTTGGAGGAACCACAGCCCGTGAGATTGTCGGGATTAGGAAGATGGGGGAAGTACAAGTGGCTATCCGGGGTTTAGGTCGAATAGATTAATGATATAGAGGGAGGAAGAAGAATGAGAGTTTTCTGTCAAGCCTTCGAACATATTGACTAATTAGTGCAGTCCATGTAGGGTCCAAGGAACATGTTGACTAATTACTTACCATAAAATTTAAAAAAAAAAAAAAAGCAGAGTCAAGGAAGAGTCAACATGTCATGATCCAGTTCAAATTGATATCTTAAGTTGCAAATGGACAAGAATGAAAGGGCGAAAAGGTGGAATTTAATCTTTGTTTGCTTGTTTTGGTGTTATATCAAATGAGTGCAACAAGTAGAACTTCTAGGGAAGTTGGTATGAACCAAGCGCTCTAAAGACCTTTCATACTAACCCCTTTCTAATGGACTAGAGTCCTAAGGTTTGACTTCCTTTAATGGATTTCATTTCAGTGATCGAGATAAAGTTTAGCTGTATAGTTTTTTCCATTTCCTGGAGAGCGGGGTTGCCCCAGCTACAGTGGGTCCACAATGTCACCTAAGAAGAACAAAAGACTTTGAAGAAAAGACTAGTTCAACTCTTACATTATTGACAGTGACACTTACTATAACAACTCAATGTCATTTCAGGATAATTAAACCCAAATCACTTAAGCGCGTAGAACTTTAAACATAACCCATAGCGGATGAAAACATACCTTATTGCTGAAAAGCATGTTGTCCGTTTTGAGAGATCGGCCCGAGGAAGGCCCTAATTGGAAGTTGAGGCTGGCCAGTGCGAATCGTCTTCACACTAACAAAAAGCCATATAACATGATTAAAATATCCAAGAATCTAACATACATTCTCCGTAGACAGTAATACGAGTTAAAAAATAACCTTCCAGCAGTGAAAATCTTCATGAGATTTTAGTGGCAATGGTCTTCAGGTAGATTTTCGTGACAACTATGCGAGGCGAAGATATCAGGAAAAAATTAAAAATATGAGGTAAAAATGGAAGAGAACAAAATGAAAGTTGCTAGAGTGCTTCAAAGTTCATTTAAGACCTCATAACCAAATCAAACCCCACTTCCACCTAAGCGTTCTCTCACCAAAATCCAAAAGATAAAATAAAGTAATAATAATAGATCTACAATAAGCCTAAACGTGTAGGCTTATGAAATATATACTAGCCTAGCGTGATACCAAGTACATTAAGAAGAAAAGAGACATTATAGGTAGAGATCATTCTTTGAATCAGCACTGACAAAGTTAGAAGGAAAGCAAATTAAAAGAAGAGATCTACATGGCTCTTCCATGTCGGCTCGGTCGAGGGGATGGCGATCGAACTTTCTTTCCATCTTGACCACTACCGGGATGTGCCGTAGTGTTAATAAAATGATGCTTAAAATGAAAATAATAATATCATTAAGGAAATTGAAATGTATGAAACTTTAGTTTTCAAATAAGCAAGAAGAACTCACCGGCTTTGTTGAGTTCAGAACTGTAACTAGGCTAGAATGACTACTCGAGAAAATATCTTTGTAAAAGATGCAACAACCGAGATATTGGCACTATAAAATAATAGAGGAAAAGCGATTCTGACAGGTATCCATCGATAGAAGAGAACCAACTTTCAAACTAACTGCCAAAAGAAAACATAGAAGCATAGCGCATACGAAGGCGGGGCTTTTGAATAAGCGTGCCTCTCGGCCCTAATCACAGGCAATATGGAAGGAGAGAAACAAAGTGGTCTTTGATGATGAGTTAAACAAACCAAATAGAGTCCTCCATGGACTTTCAAATCAACAAATGGGGAATAAATTGCAAAGAGGTGGTTCGAATCCAGGATCTCTTGCCAAACCAGGCTCTAATACCATGTCAAACGACCAACTCTCCTAAAAGCTCAAGCTTGTAGGATTTGAGTTTAATATGAATATCATGCCTTTAACAATTTTTTTCCTGAGTACTTTCAGGGTTCGACGGAACCAAAAGAAAAGGAGGAGAAAGAAAAAGAAAAGCGAGATGTTACTGTCAAGATTAAGGGCTTCAGTTCATTTTTCTCACACAATTTCTTCAAGGTACCTGCATTAGGTGTGGACTTCTTAACTGCATAGAAAACTTTCTCACCCAAGACATAAAATTTGAAAGTAGATGACAATCCCATCTTCTGCGGTTCAGTTATTTTCATTTTCAATCGGAGGTTACAGCTTGACTACTCGCGGCAAAAGATGTCGTTGTTTCAACGCCGACCTCAAAGCCATTACTGTTGTGTTCATGTGACATTGCATTTTAATTGCTGAAGTCTAGTAATAAAAACCTTATACATTGTTTGAGGACAAGCCCAGAGTATTCATATGCATTCAAAACAAAAAATATACCAAATCAGCAAACACTTACATTTTTCATATTGTATTCTTAACGCTATCTTTCATAACCACCTTGCCGATTCTCTCCCCCAAACATGGAAGGCATCCGACTTATCTCTAGTCGGAAAAATGGAGCTTATGGAGCTTATTTCATGAGATCAAGATAAATGTGAAACTCTTTTGAACATGCTATATTTTATTTTTTTTGATTGATAAGCAAAGCGAAGCTACACAAATCATCTTTCTGGGCATACTCTGACTGACCAATGAGACGAAAGCAAAAAGAAAGACCTCACCAACCCCCTCAAAAGCAGGCCGACCCTTTGCAAGAATCCTATATGAGTGAAGTGATCTCTTCACTATGTACAAACTATTCTGACTCCGCAGTTAGTCACAAAAAAGAATGCTTTGAGAAGCCTGCATGCGGCTAAAGTCCCGTCACAAAGCTATATGGTTTCTCTCCTTCCAAGCGGTCAAAAATACGAGAGAACATGCTAATTTTCTTTATCGCTGAGTGTCCCATGAAAGATCAATTAGATTAGGCTATATCACAACTTTGAATTTCATGATAAAGCTTAAATTGCACACTAGTCCTTAATGCAAATTATAGCAAAACAAACCACTCAAGAATGCAATCTGCTCGTCCCTTGAATGATACGAATGCAAATGAACAAGCGAATCTTGGAACAAACCCGAATCTATCATCCTTGAAATATCTAAATGACACATGCAACTGTCTTGTTCTTTATCATGTCTTTAACGTCTGATATGGATATTGGAAATATGATATGACATCAACAACGCAAACCTTTCATGAATAAAGCTACCATCAGAATGGATCGTATTGCAAAATAACGCCACCTCTAGTCCACATTAAAAGGACTCAACCACATCGTATAAAAAATGCTAAAGTTGGTGACAAAGTTAGAGCAATTGAAACCAAAGCGGCGTCATTTTTATCATGAAAATAACTTACGAGATACTTAATTTGGAAGAGAACACTTAAATCCTTGAAATCTATCTGACTCTAAACCGCAATTGCACATCGGCGGTGATAAGGTTTTAAACCGAGGAACAAACAAGATAGGAATTTACATTTTCTCCAATGCAAATAATATACTAATAATTTGATTAATGTAGTTTCCATGCATCAAACTGCGAAACAATGTGCACGAGATCAACACTAAACTCTTTGTACAAAAATACCTAAAAAAAAGCTTGAATTATTTTATATTTTAATCTATCAAAAAAAACCTAATAAAAAGCCCATGGATGTAGTTTCTTTTTGGTTGCTTGCTGGGACCTCGAAATCTAACAAGTTGCCTACTTTATTATGCAGGAGGAGCTTTACATATGAAAAAACATCACCTATGGCTCAGCGATCATACTGGCTCGAGTAAAATTCAAATAATGACTTTTCATCGAGGCAAATTACTTTTGACATTAAATGAAGTCACTAGACTAGTTTCTTCATTTAATGTCAAAAGCAAACTGAGCTCAACAAAAAAGAAAATCTTAGTTTTCTCTCAACATACACTAAAAATAAAATACCAAATAAAGAAACTTGGGTGCAACACAATGCAAAAGGACTATGACTACCTTATTGCGTTGGTATGTCAAAACCAGTAAAACAACTTATATATATCAAACCCGGGCTCAAGTTGATCTGAACAAGGTGTTAGGCTCTGAAACATTGTAGGTAAGAGAAACTTGATAGTATAAACCATAAACATATGATTTTTGGCAACTAGCTGATCAAAAGTTAGATAAAAGTCTGGACATTATAAGCCGGTTTGGGAGTAGTGCAGTGGAAACGATTTTAGTGCAGGTGCACTTGTCGATAGTACTACCATTGGAAATCCTTAAAAGGATAATCACTTAGAATTTGGATTTGGGGAAAAAAATGTTTTCGACAATGTGTTACATAAAAACAAAGTGATTTTTGGAAGAACCTAAACAGATGATTGTCCATGAATCATTTCACATGATTCACTAAGTCTTCAAAAGTGATTCTTAAAGTTTGTCAAACACCTTCTTACGTAAGGAAACACTTTCAAGTATCAGACGGCACTTTTCATGCTCTTTAAATCTTGAACAGCTAGCCTCCACGTCAAAGCAAATAAAACTTACCCAATCAATTGAAGTTTACTCATACAGTTTGGACTTCAACTGACATGAAAAAATTCAAACACATAAAACCAGAATAGGGTAAATGAAGGGGAATAAGAAATACCATACTGAGCATCAGCTACACCACAAGCAACAGGGTTTTGATTATACTTGGAAGTGATAGTTTAGATTCTGATAAATTTTGTACCAAATTAGGCTCATTGAAGTTATCGACCTGCACATGAGCACCAAATGTAACTAAAATTTTGAAAATAAAATTCAGTCACATTCTGAAAGATTTCCATATTGCTAAATTCAGAACATAAACTGTAACTGGATCATATGACAAATAATCAAACTTAAAATATCATGGTGCAACAATTAATCCCTTAATTATGAGACCAATTTTGTTCCTTTTGTAGAGAATGAAAAATAGAGAGAGAGAGAGAGAGAGAGAGAGAGAGAGAGAGAAAGAGAGAGAGCAATGATACTATCTTTAGTGATTTTTTTTACCATGCCTCAGATCAGAACTTCCTCAAATAGAGAGACAGTAGTTCTTCTTACATAGCACAAATACATCCATTTGTACATATTATTTAATGAACTACACAACTTTGCAAAGATTAACTGGATAGAACACCGACCATAACAGCAGGTGGAGAAACTGATAAACTGAAAAAAAAGAAAAAACCAGCTCAAATTACCAGCCTCCAACATATCTAAATTATTTTTAACCCAACCTATCAAACAATGAGTATCCCTGGAAGAACTTAGGCCTCTTAGTTCAAAAAATATTCCACAGTTTGAAGATAGATTCTGAATGGGCATATGCCAGAACATCAAAATCCAATGCTGGTTGCAGAAGTAGAATGAACAGGCGACAAGTATTCATGGATATATACATGCATACACACATCCATACATATGTGTTTACAAATAAACGTAGCACACTTGAAAATATCCAGGAAGACCCAAACAAATCTTCCTACGGGATGCTAGTACTTTATATTAGGCAAAAAGGGATAGATGCTCCAAAAAATCCTCCTACCTAAATATTTTCCTACACATGAGAGGATGGAAGGCATACCTCTTCCAGGACTCAATTACTATGAGAACTCAGGATTTTTTTTTTTTCAGACTTCATATCGGATTGAGGAAAGTGCTGCTGTTGGAAAGACGCGTGGACATCTATGGATAAGTATCTCATACCTTATTGAGCAATATGGGGCAAAATCTTGAGTTCATATCAACTAAAAAGAAGAATATGATCTTTGGTGTCCAACCTGCTTCCTTTCAAAAGAACAAAAGAGTTAATCAATTTGCTTTGCATTGTGCTCAAGCAAGAGTTCTATAAAAGTTGACAGTCTCTTCATTTGGCATGGCATGAGATATCTTCATCAGTAAGAGGAACTCTCATGGGTTGGTGTAGATCGTTTGTGGGGGGAAAAAAAAGAAACGAGGAAGAAGGTTGAGTTGCCTTTATTTGTGTGTTTGGACATTATGAAAGGAGAGAAGTTAGAGATGGCTTGGAGATTGTGAATTTAGATCAAGCACTAAAATCCTTGTTTTTGTTTCTAACCTTTTGTTGTAGGTTTGGAGGTATACAGGTGAAGAATTCCATCCATGGCAGTTTTGTAGGTTGGTTGGGGACTAGGTTTTAGAAGGAGGGGTGTTTGTTTGTTGCCCTTTTTCTCTTTCTATTTGCCTTTTGGCATCCTTCATGCACAACCTATGTATCCTGGTGCACTAATTTGCAAGGGATTGATACTATATTTTTGTATAAGGAAAACAAACCAAAACAGTATTAGTGCTTTTAAGTAAAAGCCAATGAAATTCAGTTGGTAAATCACTATAATTTTCGATGAGTTGTGAGATCCATCTGCCTAAATTTTTTGAAATGCAGCTTGAGGTGGTAGAGATTGATCTATCTAGGAGCATTGAGATCTGAATGCTGCCTTAAAAGGGCTTACTGTAACATGGGCAAGATAATCTATCCACTTTTTCTCCGTTAACTAGTCGATTTTTAAATGCTAGTATATAAATAGATACCATTCTGGCAAGACCTTGAGAAAGTGTGGCCCCCCTGATTTTACAACAACCTGGCTTCTGTGATATCTTCAACCCAAGTAAAATCTGTTGGATTTTAGCCGATCCACTACAGGATCAATGTTATTAAATGGTCGATTAAACATATAAGGTGGCGTTCCATATACACATTGAAATCAATACCCATTAGAAAAATCTTATATTGCGATTATAATAAAATTAACAAAGATATGGAAATTTACTGTGAATATTCATATTTCAAAATGCTGTCTAAATTTTTGTTTGTGGGACATTGAATTTCTGCATCAATTACATTGCTGCTTGATATAAACATACTACATGGAAACTATAAAATAGGTGGCTTATCCGAGAAAAGGAAGACTCATAGAGCAAGTTATGCAATAAGAACTGGCATTCTAAATGCAATGAGAAGTTCGAGATATGATCATAACAGTGTGCAATTACAAATGCAATGAGTAATCCGATATTGGTTTATAACAATGTGCAAAAACTACAACAAGAGGTAGATGTAATCCACCGACCAACTTATAAGAACTGAGGAACACAAGCTTGAGATCTAGTGATTAAGATGAGAACAAGGCATGTAACACATCACCAAACAACTAAAAAAGCAACAGATTTTGGAGCCTGATAGAAAATGAAGTTCAATGCTTGTTGGCCTCACGAAAAGAAAAGAAGGGTTGACATAGAGACTAGGGACTTATCATTTTCAATAATGCATCCAATGTGTTCCTAAGCAAATATGAACTTCTAAGAATCGAAACTTTCAATAATTTTTAAACTTTATTTATTTCTCTAATATACAAATGAGTTCATAATTCAGACAAATATTTTGAAATTTAGAAATGCAGAATAATTGCCAAACAATTATATAGGCTCCTATCTGATCGCCTACAAAAAGATTTGTAAAAGATAACATGTTAATCTTGTTTTTTCCAAAACCTCCCTTCATAGATGATATAACGAGATTTTTTAAAAGATAAAGGAAATTACATTCCCAATTCCTGCATGCCTCTAGTGTAAGTGATCTTGTTTGGGAGTTTTGAAGAACCGTTCAACTCGATGGACATAATTTCATCCGTGGTTTTATGGAGAACCACATCAACTTCTTCTTGATTGAGATGATATAGGAATTTGCAAGGCTGAGTGCTTGCAAATATCAGCCCATTTTTGAAGAAGAGGATACATGGGAAATGCACCTCTCTGCCAAAATAAAGAAAGACGGTATATGAGCTCAAACTATATTATGAAAAGACTAGTAGTTATAGCTTACAAGCGATTAGTCATGGAACTTTAAAAGTGTTTTCCACAAGTATAATAACACTATGCAGAAGCAAGAATCACATAGAATTCTTTGAATGGCATTCATACCACATCCTGTTATAAGCCATGGCTAGGTGAGGCCCTTGTAGTGAGAAATATCCACAAATTTTATATGGACCACATATGCGAAGCTTCATAAAACCATCCTACAATTGATATTTCCCTTTCTAGTGCATTGACAGCCTTCTTTCTAAAATAAATTCTAACCTTAGAAAAATCTTCTTCACGAGATGGCTTCATGATGTAACCAACCGTCACAACATTATTGCTTATACCCTGTGGCAATGAGATATGTGAAAAATGTCATGAACATAAACAATTTCATTTCAGAGAACATGATATCATTCACAAGGGACCCTTGATATTGTATTTATAAATAGAAAACCACAAAATGTAACTCGCCCCAAAGCAGATAATACGAACATGGGACCCCAAATCACTTATATATCTAATCCAACCTATAGTATTTAAATTTCATATTTATCATGTAACGTCAGACAAGGACCAACAGAAACCTAGTCCTATTTTGCACAAGAAATCAGGTGGTTAATGGTTAGACATTTCAGCCTAATTGCCTTTAATCCAAGATCAAACCTGACTTATGGTCAAATAACTCTCTAAAGGAACATTGAGCAATGTGTTCTAGCCACTACAAAAAAATAAAACAGACCCAAATCCCTCCTCTCATATAATAAAAAACTCAGAGACTACCCATATACAAAAGAAAATTAGAATTCCTAGTCTTTGTATCACATTCATCTATCTAGCAAAGTTGACAATGGTAAACATTTTCTCTTTCTTCAATCCTCTGAATTTCAAGGTAAGATGTTCGTTTTTACTGTTCACATATGACTCTGCAGCGCATCTCTCGATAACAAACATGACCATATTTACACTCTAAAATATATAAAACACTCGGCCATCAAAAAAATTAAGCTGTATCGGTGAAGAAGGTTTTCCTTGATTTGGAAACAACTCTGCATTGATTGTTGAAGATATGACCTAAGAATCAAAACAAACTATATACGGTAGAACTATAATCCACCCGCTGGATCGACAATAACCTTTATTGCTGCTGAGTGGAACTCTCAAGGCTAAATAAAAGGCTTCTGGAAAACAATCCTACTCAGCATCCAACACAGCTCTTGATACAAGTACTTCACCCATTTAAAGGCTTCTAGCAAGTCAGCTTATGAAATGATGAGTCAAAAAGAATTCCACGTTTATTGATTTGAAGAAAGATAATTGTAAATGCAACTCTTTTCACTCTGAGCATATGATGGAGATTATCCCGAAGATAGTGATAATTGATATATACTACCATTTAAATGGAAAATAGTCAAAGGTAACTCTTCTACTTTATTGATATAAAACATGCTTGAATCTTCCTACTTGAGGACCACCATCAACACTGCAAGGATATAAACTTCAGTTTCATCGACCAATGGAAGTTCAAGCACTAAAGACAGATTACAATAATATTTTCCCCAATACATCCCATATTGTAGGAAGCATTACAAAATGAATCACCAAAGAATTGAGAAATACAGGTTAAAATAAGGTACACGGAAAGAACTTTTGCATTATGAACAAGGATGGAGATGGTGTGGACCATCTGCTCATTCTTGCCCAATAGATCCTTTCAAGTGAAAATCAAGACAATTAGATGGTTGCAAGCATTCTTTTTACCAATAAAAAAGCATAATCTTGCATTGGCAAAACAAAATAAACAGATTCTAAAGGTTATAATTGCCCGATAAAAAATAATAATAATAATTGCCCAATCAACTATCACTTTCAACTGGAAACAGAAAATACCATTCAGAGAACATAAAGCACATTATCAAGTCTTACGATGCCTTCTAAATAACAGAGCATTGATGCAAAGACTCAAATTCCATGTGTTGTGTGTGCATGTGACTCTGTTTCATAAAACCTATATCCCCTAATTTCCATTTTTCATAGTGATAAAAAGGCTATTGGAACTTACCGAGAATGACAATCAGCCAATCACGAGTCCTTAGTTTAGGAAGGAGGGCATCGTTATTGGAAGAAACTAAATACAAAATGCTCCCTCCAATGTCACCCCAAGCCAGTTGAATCTCATTTAAAGCATCATCTGTGGAAGATGCATCCAACACAAAGCAATCAAAGGAGTATTGTGCTGCTACCCCTTGAAGAAGACTTGCCTACAGCATGAAGATACAATTGTCAATCATAGTATATCGACAGTCATAAAATAAATTAGCAACATCAGTACATTTTTTCCAATCCAGTCTCCTTCTAAAATATCTCCTAGCATTTTCCAATTGTTTCTATCACTATTTGTGTTACTTCCCAAAGGCTCTCATTCCTTGGATAACCAGAAATCACCAAATATTGAGCGGAACAGAAGGCAAAAACAACAACAGTGCAAGTAAACTGATATATCTGGTTTATTAATTTTATCCTTTTAACCGTAGAGATGTTTTCCACAGACGACGGGTCATTCATTCTGCTTGTCTACTGATCTCATCTCACATTTATGTTTTTTCCCATTTAACATATCAAAAAAAAAAAAAAATCCTTTTAAGAGACATCATTACCAAGGCATCCACAACGAGTTCTCTCCCATAAATCCAGTTTTTATTTTAAAAAATCAGTAAAATAACACCAAACCACAGGCTGTGGTATCAAACTAGTTTGGAAGTACTGTTACTAATAAAAGAAAACTAGTTTGGAAGTACTCGATCAACACTAACCACAAAAAGAAAGAAAGTGGTAGCAAACTAAAACTATGGACAGGAATTTACATATTCAAAAGGACTTGACAATAAATTTGCCAAGACACAAAGTAGCAACAAACAAGGATGCAAACAACTCAAGAACATAGTATTACAACGATGTAATGCAAAGTGATTAGATGTCCAAAAAAAAAGATCATAAACAACACCTTCAGATTTTTTTTGATCGATAAGAAATTATATATTGACCAAAAGAGAGAGTAGACAAGGCGTATACAAAGAGGAGGCCACAAGGGGCCAAACAAAAGAAAGAGGCGAGATAGAAAGAAGGGCCAGCAAACCAACCCAGAAAACCACACCTAGGCATAGCCATAGAACCTAAACAAGAGCAGTCTAACAGGATTCAGATATTGAGCAAGTTAGAACCTGATATTACAGTATAAGGATTGCACAAATGGAAGATGAAAACCCTACTGTTAGTAAATGGTAAGTTAAATTTTGAATTTAAAAATGTCATATATTTCTTGGTTATCCAACAGAAAGAAAGAAACAAGAGAAGGTTATTTTACATCGACATAGAAGTATTTCATATGATATAATTCCCTCCCGTAGCTCATATAATATACCAACCTTTTGAGCTGAAAGATCATGTCTGTGAGAAATTCCCTGCAAAAATGAATTGAATTATGCAGAATGTCATGTAGTGATAAAATAAGAAAATGATAAAAAAAGAAGAAGAAAAATAACATTGATTGAAACCATGCTTCATATGAAATGATTCGATAGTAAATAACCAATCAAATTTAGGATAACAAACAAAAAAGTAAAAAAGCACGTTTTTCTTTAAAAAATCAGCACAGTTTCTCCTGAAAAACAAAACCCAAAACCCACATGGTTAATAAGGAGAAACTGCTTTTATTGGTTTGAAATAGTCCTATAAGCCAAGCAAATTCAAATTTAGACGGGAGAAAAAAGACAATTTTCCTCAAAAATCCAACCATTTCTCTAAGAAAATTACCAGACACCCACTTGAGAACAAGTAAAACCCATTTGATTGGTAAGAAAATAGGAAAGAAATGAAAAAAAAAAAAGGACAATTTGATGATGCAATTTGATGAGAATGGCCAAGTGGGGATGGTGGAATGGCGAAACTACGGAAGATATATTCGGCTGCGGTAGTAGAGGAAGCTTTTCGGTAGGATCTTCGCGGCAGATAGAGCAGGCTTCATCCCGACACAACTCTCGAGCATACCACCCATATTTCTCCCTCCGATTGTGTGTGAAGAAAGGAAGAAAGATCGGTGAAGTGACCGCGCAACTTTGAAGTGCTTTTATTGGAGTTTTGTACGAAAATACATTATTTGGAAAAAAATAAAATAAAATTACTGTTGTGTCCAAAATATTTCCCAAAGTAGATCTTAATGCCGGCAATGGAATTCCGACAATTAATTTATGCAGAAGGTGGCAACGACAACGGCGGCATTTGAATTTTTGTTGGTTTCAGGTAATTGATCAACAATTGAGTAAATAGATGTTTGCTTTTCTAGAACTTCTAAAACAATGGCAGAATTAGGAATCAGCAATTCGGCGGACGGGCGTGGAGCATCGAACATACCAGTGCTTGTCTTTTTCTCCACCACGAGTGGAGTTTCCTTTACCGATGGAACGCAAACCTCTGAACATTGTGAGAACAAAGGTTATGAACCTAGGTGAATGAGGATGCGTGCAAAAGAAATCAAATTTTCAAAACTGAAAACAATTGCATGTGAATGAATAGAAGCTTCGGCGCGGATGAGTCCTGCAATTTCTTCCCTATATAAAGAGAAGGAGAATGATGACAGTCAAATGCCGTCGTTGTGAACGACGGCATTTGAACTTATTCAAATCCCAACTCATTAAAATCTACTTTGGGAAATATTTTGGACACAACAGTAATTTTATTTTATTTTTTTCCAAATAATGTATTTTCGTACAAAACTCCTTTTATTGCCTATTTGACAGTTTTGTCAAATAATGAAATTATTCCATTAAAAAAGCAACCTTTAAAAATGGAAAAAGAATAAATTATATTTACCCTTCTTATCGGCATTTTATTTTTATCCAAGCCAGTTGTGATGTGTTTGGTAATCGATTTATTCATATAATAATTTTATCATTAGTTTTTACATATCAAATTTCATTCATTAATAGGTTAGCTTAGCTTCTTCTTGGAGTTTCATGCAACCGAGTTCGAGATGACAAATTTGATATAATAGAATCATAATATCAAATCCTATTTGCCAACATGTTTATATATTCTAAACATTTTTATTATTAAATTTATAAGTCTTAAATCAATCATTTTTTTATTAACCCAGATCTTGCATCATTTTATAAAATTTTAACACTTTTGATTATATGTTTTCTATCTATTATATTGACAGCATGAATCAATAGAGATTTAATTAATTTTTAAATTCAATCTTGCCATCGTATCTCTAAGGCGAGGAAGGTGTGGGATTTGAATCCCAATAAGGTCCACTGCTTTATAACTAAACTTTTTAGATGTAAAAATAAAAATAAAAAATGGAATCTTAAGATTTAGGTGTCTGCTTAGTAATGCTTGAAGTCTCTTTGAAACTATTTGTCTATGATAAAGATCATTTTACAATATTTTATTTTCAAGTATTTATCAAAGCTTGGAAGAAAACATGTAAAAGCAACCATGTTAAAACTCAATGAATGAATTCTCTCGAGTCCTCACATTCGAAACAACACAATTATGTCTATTTCACCTTTCATCTTCACCCACGGAAATAAATATTACACTTTACGAAACAACTAAAACTAAAACTGAAATTTTCACCAATTTTATGCCCAAATAGATCGTCGACCAAATCGAAGCTTCGGTATATTGAACATCATCCCGTGCTTCATTTTTAAGGGCAATGCGAGAGAAGCGAGGGAGCCTATGAATCCATGTGCGATCCATGACCAACTTGACAAGCGTGACCGCCACCTTCATTGTGGGTTTATCGGTCCGATGCAGTGACTTCACGAGCCTGATTTGTTTCAAAATGGAAACAAAAAGAAGAAGAAAAAGACATGATTCGATTGAAGAGTGTGCAATGTGATACATGCTTGAATGATCGGAAAAATAAAAGGTGTATAAATATTAAATACCCACGACTTATAGTTGTATGATGTCTAATTTAGTCGCAGGTTTTTTTTTTTTTTTCCATAGGTGCTCCTGGCATTTAGTATTGTAGCTCATTTATGTTCTTGCCGTCACGAACTTGCGTAGATGGACAAACGGGCGTTTAAACGTTGTTGACATGGAGCGTCACGTAGTTAGCTCACGTTTGTCCATCTATGCAAGTTTGTGACAGCAAGGGACGTGGATGAGTTACAACATTAAAGTTGGGGGCACCTATGGACGTAAACTTCCAGCTGTATGATTGGGAAAAGGTGCATAAATGCACCTGACTTATTGCCGTGTTGTCCAATTTAGACCCTGACTGTTTTTTTTTCGCTCTTAAGGTGCCCTCGACGTGTAGTGTTGTAGATCATTTATGCCCCTACCGTCTGAGCTTGCATAGATGGACCGAATGGGTGTTTAAGCGGATTGACATGGGCGTCACGTGGATAGCTCCGTTGTCCATCTGTGCAAGCCTAACGACGGGGGGCATGGATGGAGATATAAAGCTAAAGTAGAGTGCTTATGGACGAAAAAAAAAAAAACCTCAGGGCTAAATTGGACATATAACTATAAGTGGGGATCATTTACGCACCGTCTCGCTGCTATGATGCGTAATTTAGGAACGATATTAGATCGTCTTGGTTGCAAAGCGGGAAGAGTGGCTTGTAGAAGGCATCCACCAAAGCAGAAGCTACGGTTTTGGTTCTCTCTCTCCATATCTAATATGTCTTCCTCAAAAGACATAACATTTTGGAGAGCCCTAACATAATTCTTAAATTCTTATCACATAAATTGTTCTTGTAATCACAGACAGAGATGTAAGAAATGAGTTTCAAAAAGAATTTGATTTATTTATTTTCTATTTTTCTTTATAAAATAGAAAAATAAGTTCTATTTTTAAACCAAATGAAAATGAAATGAACCTTTTAATACACTCCCGGCATTAAAGTCATCTTATTTCATGATTTTTTACCGATCCTTTGTTTCTTCTCTCCCTCGAAACATCAACTTCATTAAAATTGGTTTGAGATATCAAAAACAAGAAAGTATCTTACTCTAATAAAATGTAATTTTTCCTATCATTTTGGTGATTTTAGTTTTGAAGCATTTATGCAACAACACTGCCAATAATCACAATGGATCAATTTGTTTTCATGTGATTTCAGACTGAAAAGAAAAATCATGATTTTAAGCGAGACCGAAACAATCCCTTTTATTTATTATAAAATAGTGTGAAGACCCCTTGTGATGCCACTTGTTTGTACTCTAACAGCACCTTACATTGAGATCAATGAGGATCAACGACAAGAAGAGTTGGATCATGGAGATAAACACCACACAAAAGCCCCGAGCCATCGCTCCCGGCATATGGTAAACTAACATCGACGTAGTCCGAATGATTATGTTCCTACTATTATCACCCATTCTAAGTCCCACATCACTAAGTTACGGCTTGGTCTTGTGGGTCATAACCACTTGGGCTCCCTCCCCTTGACAAGCTAGCTTTTAAGGGTGAGTTCTAAGTGGTTGTAACAGTGGTATCATAGTGGTTCATTCCTTGGGGATGGCTCCCTCGTCCTTTAATTGTGGGAGTGTCACCCGTGGGGTCCGTGAAGTCATTAGCTGCTGTGGACGTCGGTTTTGAAAGAAGGATGGGTTGGTATGACCCATTATGAATCCTACATCTCTAAGTTACGGCTTGGCCTTGTGGGTTTATAAACCATAACTACTTGGGCTTCCTCCCCTTGATCTGACTTCCTCTTACTTCCCTCGACGTCCTTCTCACCTTTCTGCACGCACCCCCTTTTGAAGTGTTATCCTTTCTTTGCCCTAGATTTTGTGTTGGCCGCTTCTTTTGGCCGCCCTTCTCTTCGACCCCCGAAGTATCGGATTTTTGAGGCTTGGCGAGATTAAGGCTCACCGTTCTCCTTGCTTTCTCCCCCAGCATCCTCGCGTACTCTGTCTTCTGGTCTTCCAGACGAGACGTCTCAATGGACCTTGCTACTTTCCCCTTATGACGTGGGCTTTGGCCCACAAAGACGCCTTGAAGCCCACTTGGGCTTTGGCCCACCTCAGGCCCATGACGAAGGCCTAAATTGCAGCTCGAGAAGTCTCTTGATGATCCCTCTTCTCTCCGCCTCTCCCCCATAATCTTTTGAATTTCACATTGGGATATGGACCCCTCTCTGGTGATCCCAACGCACTTTAGCTGCTAACACAAGCTGCCTTCTGTCCCACTTTTGTACAAAGCCTGCCGTTGACCCTTATCCCTCTGCACCTCTCGGAGAATGGGCCTCGTTGCTTCACTTTTCTGCGATCCACGCGCCCTGCCGGCGCGTATCTTTCCCACTCATCTTCCACTCTAGGATTCGCCATTACTGCTTCTCTTCTGAATCTGCGAGGATACACGTCCGTTACCTCTGGTTGGATCTCCACCATGTTGGGTTCATTAACCGGCCCCGCTAAGCAGTTAACGGATGTAGGTCTTCGAGACTTTCATTTGAACCCGGGGATTCTTGCCAGAAGATTCTTCGATTAGGCTTGTTTCCTTGTCGGCTAGCTCTGAAAGCCTCCATGACTATCTCGATTGTTACGAAATTTCTTTTGTCCGCAGTGTAGGGTAGACCAACCACTCTTATCAAGATTCTTGGTTTTGGCCTTTACTTCTCGTGCACCCGATTGGCGAGTCCATAGTTCAAAGCGAAAACTTCCCCCTGCGAGATCAATTTGCCATTACCCATGGCTTCGATGCGCCTCTTGTCAATCAAAACCCGTGAAGAATAGGTTACGATTTAAGGATGAAAAAACATATTCCCCCTTCAACCTCCACGCCTTCTTGGCCCAAGCCACCTCTGAGCTATTGTGTTTGTTCTTGGGTGGGACTGCTTCCACCACTCCATCTTTTAGCGACCCCAATCCCTTTTTAATATGTAATCGCTAATATCCGACCACTTAATGCATCGATAATTTCGGATGCCCTTGCCATGCGTGGCTGATTTTTTATTTGATCCCATCATATTCTCAATCTTCCCAGGAGATTGATCCCTGGCAGCTTTCTTTTTCTCCCACAACACCTTGAATCCCATATCTTGATGCCTCTCTAACAAGTCGATAGTTTACCGGACCGTCTCCTTGAAAGAGCAGTGATTGTCTTTTACCCATCTTCATCAGCAGCGAACACGGTATGAAGCGCCAGACAGCGTTTTCCTTTAATTCGGAAGTACACCTCCTTCCGTTTCACCCACCATTCCACACCTTCACTGACCTTTCACCTCCCTTCTAAGGACTCACTCCCACGGTAAGGATTCTTACCCCTTCTTCTCTAAAAGCAGATCAGGCTCCAACCCTTCGTCTTTGTTATTATCACTGCGCCTTTACGCCTTCCCCTCACCTTGAACTGCGAAGACTTGGAGTCGGCGAGAACCATCTCCCGTCGAGTGGAGCTTGATCATTCAACCAACCTTTTAATGGCTATGTTCGTTTGAAAATTAGTCGCTAACATAAAGAACAAATCTAACTTCTTGAGCAATTTATTGGACTTGAGAAAATAGTATAGTGTTGATAGCCGCGAAGATTCTTTAGTGGACTTTTTGAAGCCGTTGGCAGGGGTGTAGAGTAAGTTGGCGGAGTTTTCTCAGAGTTGGTAGCTTTTTTTACCATTCATTCTTTTGCTATTTTTTGGTTCCATCTGGTTCCTTCTTGTATACTCCCAGTGTACTTTTTGGAACCTCTTGGTTCTTTTGATCAATATACTGCTTTTCATTGATAAAAAAAGCGTTGATAAAGAAAACCTTGTCGAGAATTTTCTCTAAGCTCCTATGATTACTTGCAATATATTCTTTCTAACAATAGATGGAATCATAAGCAAGAAAAAATAAGAGCTTTAAGTGACTTTTTATCTTAGTAAAGTTCTTATGATCCGCAATTCCTGATACCCCTCCTTTCTCTAGAATCCCGTCGAGGATAAGATGCAAGCATGACACGAGGTGGAATTATGTTGATGTGAACTATATGTATATGCATGTATAAAAGAGAGAAGTGAGCAATAAGTTATAATTATGTTCCACAATAGCATCCTAAATATGCGTAGAATCCAAAGTTTTGTCCAGACCTCGTCATCTTCGAGTCGCAAATTCTCAAAAATCGCAAGATCAAGGTAATCCTCCTCTTACGTCTTACGTACTTCCATTCTAACCATCTAGCTTTGCAATGTATCCAAATTATTAACTTACCAAAGGCAAAATATAAAATTGGATAATAACTATTTCAAAGTTTCAAACACAAAAGTATGTCTTAGCTAATTTTGCCTCAAGGAAAAAAAAAAAAGAAGAATAGGATTTAAAAGTTTCACTCGACCGGTTATTTACTCGGCATCACCTCTAACAAATAAAGAAAGGACAGGAACCAAATATGAAATTATAAGCGGTGAGGGCTCACATTTCCTTGCTCGAGGCAAAACGTGAATCGACCAGTAAAATGTTCAAAAGTTGGCTCAGCCGGTGTTTTATCACGAAGATAAGGAAGTATACATCATACTCTTATATTCATAAAAACAAAAGTTATGGACAATGTGAAACAATATCCTCTCAGCTTTGATAGTAATTTAGAAACAAGATTCTTATAGATAGAGTTCAGTATCTCAAGATAAGATGAGTGCCTCTCTTTCATCTCACCGTTTTCATACTGTATGTTTGTTTTTGTATCTTTGTTAGCCTGTCATATGTGTTTAATGAATATAACTTTACCTTGATTCAAGCATACCAAAGAGCAAGGCTGCTGGAACTGGAAAAACAATTGAGTTGAACCCACAAAAACAGTTTTTCAAGCAAGTCACTTATACACTCTGTGTGTTTGATTCATCCTGATATCTTCATAGAACATCCTTTGTAGTTCAGCATAACCTCCTCACATTCTAACTGAGAAGCATTATGAAGACCATCGTATTCCATAGCATATCCTCATCAACTTTGCAGAGATTCCGGCTTAATCATTTCTTTCATGACCTCGTAGATGAGAGGTTTGGCAGCTCATGATGCTAAAATCTCTACAACGATACGACTTTTTCCATGAAGCCTCCCAGTACTGTTGTGCTCTTTGAAGGAATTCATATGGCAGATTTTCGTGAAACAATTGAAGTCAAGCTTTCCGCTCACTTTGGCAGACAGTTAATAAGATGGTATCGGCAGTTACCCTCCTCCTGTCCACTTCATTTTGCATGCTCATTTCTTGTTAGTTAACTTTTATATACAAATATTTTTTATAATTATATCCATTCATACAAAATCTTGAAATTGAAATCACGCATAAGATTCAAGTCGAGGCAGAACTATTATGACGATGAGGTCGATAGCCTTTCAATGATATCCAATTAGAACTATTCAATTAAACTAGAAGAAATGTATCAGTTATTTGCCTAAGACTTTCATATCCTATGAGGCGAAACCACATTGTCAATCGAAACGCACCAAACTTTATAGGCTATCTTATGTCATGCAACACAATTTCAAAATAGAATTAGAATGAACATTATAAAGAATCTTCAATCTCTCATCTATGAATGCAGGCGGGAGATAAAAACAATAAATTTAAGATCAATGAGGAGCGATATGCGAAACAAAGCCCGAAATGAAAGGACTAACCTTTTGTAGCGGTTATGCACGAAACGATTAAAGAATGACGTATCATAAGCCTGATCTCTTCCCATTACCAGTCTTAATATACGATGAGATTAAATCTGTTATCAGCCTCACCACACACAATTTCATCCTCGCGTCGTAATTATCATCATCACCTTATCATGTGACATTCTTGATGGTAATCTTGTAAAATTGATCGAGTTGAACCCCCTCGCGGCATCTTCGAGTGAGTGGAAGGATCCATTCCTCTCCCGCAACCAGGTAATACGGCCAAAAGCTTTTCATCATCTTCCTTTTGAAGCTGAGGGTCCGCATCTCTTCCTCAACATTAGGGTTTCTATCAATCACTTGTCTAATCTTGCTTCTCCATTCCCTCCTCTCTTCATCACTCATGATAGGAAGATCATCATTCTCACCCTCACTATCACTATCACTATCACTGGAGTCTTGGTCTCCATCGTTGGATTTCAGTTTATGTGCAGCTGTAGAAACTCTCAACTCATTTCTTCTTCTTCTTCCTCTGTTGATGCACTTGATGAAAAATTAACAAACTTCAGCAACCAAGTACGTCAAATTCCGAGAAAGCGAAGGAAAAACAGAGAGTATTACCAGGGAAGGCGAATTAGGGAAGGTTTGTGGGGAAAAGGAGAGGAAGAAGGATTCCGTTCTTGGAGGGTTTGTTGAGGCATGACTGCGACAGAGAGCAAACATAAGACTCAACGCCTCCTCACCACACCAAACATCCTTCCAAAAGCTAATCCTTCTCCCATTCCCACGAGCGAAGGTATTTGGATAAGTGGGGCCATTCTTTTCGATTTCCTTCCTGAGCCAACCCCCAAAACCCCATTGATATTACGGAAAACCAACCCCATAGTCTTCACGAACTTACTACTAATAACCTTTCTCCGGAGAGAATCCCTCTCGTGCTTGAAACACCAGCACCATTTGCACATAAGCTTTGTTGAGAATGGAAAATCTCGCAAGCGAAGACCCTTTCTTTTTTCTGCCTAAGCAGGTACCGGTTTATTTATTTTTTTGATCAATAAAAAGTAGAATATCTATTAAAAAAAAAGAGCTCAAAGCTCCTAATTACCTGAAAGTCTGAGGAGAACGCCACCACTCTCACCTATACCTGACGAGTTAAAAAATCCTTCAAAGAACTTAGTTATCTCCAACCCATACAACTTAGCCCCGAGACCATAGTGTGAACAAAAAAGAGGATTTCATCCTGGCAGAGGATCATTATCGAACCGCCCTGTTCCTTTCAATCCACCGTCCAAAATAAATGAAGGGCCGCTGTAATCTTTCAGTTTTTACCAACTGCAGCACTTTGCCCGAGCAAGGAGGAGGGCCTTGGCCGAACCCGTTAAGAACACCAGGTTATAATCCATAATGGCCAAAAAAGGTTCCACAACATCTTAGGCGTCGAGCGATGGATAAGCAAGCGGTCCTATTGTTTCCTCACCCTCTTCACATAAAAACACACATTTACAAGGTGATCTCTCTTCTCTTTGGTGGTCGAGTAAGCACCTTACCGGGAAGCTTCCCAAGCAAAGAAACCCATCTTGGGGGGAACAATAGGGTTCCCGAATGGATGCCAGGAAAGCGCAGGGAATGCGTGGCTTTCGATACATGCGTTTGGCTACGAAACCATCGAGCTGATCTCCTTTAAAATGAATAATCTTTGAAGTGCCTTTAATTTTCTTGTTGTGAAGAACCTCTTCCATTTCCCAATCATTAAAAGGTCTTTCAAAGACAGGGGACCATCCCCCATCAACCCTTGAAGAGTCCCAAACCTCTGCTACCCTTGCATCTTTGTGAGCAACCAAATTGAACAGAGTGGGGAAAATGATACAGTGACTCCGCGCGAGATCCTTGGAACTTCGGCCTCAGCCCATTGCCCGATGACGATGCGATTTTGAAAAGGTGATCCATTCTTTTACTAATGTCTTTCCATAACCAGTGCCATAACCTCCCTAATGTCATTGGAATTCCAGCCTCCATCTCCCTCCCCGAATTTAGTGCGATCCGCCGAAGCGCGAAGAGAATCCTCTCGTTGTGAGCCATGTGCTACCACTTACAAAAGCCGAGCAATATTCATCTTAGCAAGGCTTCTCACCCCAAGACCCCAGCAGCATCTTTCAAGGCAAACTGTTTTTCCAATTGACTGAGTGAGGTTTTCTCTCTAGATTGCCCCCGGAGAAAGTCTCTCTAAATCTTCTCGACCTTGAGCAAGACAATCTTTGGCATTCTAAGCGATAGAGAAAGTAAGCGGAAGGCTAGACAAGAGTACTCCCGAATGAGTGTGATCCTTCACTCCCTTTGAGATGTCTTTGTCTTTTCCAAGTGCCAACCTTCTTCTAAATCTTTCTTCGATGGAATCCCAGACCCCTAAAGCCCTGTGAGGCGCGCCAAGAGGAAGACCCAAGTACGTTGAGGGGAGGACTGACCTCGCAGCCAAGCTCGACCGCTAACTCCTCACATTGTCCACCCTACCCAGTATAATCGCACTTTTGATCAAATTAATCTTCAAGCTTTGAAAAGGCTTCAAACCACATCAAGGTCCATCTCAAATACATGGTTATCTGGGAATTGACAGCAACGGGATAGTATCATCGACATATAAAAGATGAGAAAATATAACAATATCCTAGTCTCTGAAAACTGCAACCCGGAAGATGAAGCGCCTTCCAGCTAGCGCTTAAGCATACCGCTCAGGGCTTCCATACCAATGACAAAGGTAGGGGAAAGGGTCCCTGTCTCGGTCTCTGGGCTCTGAAGAACCCCGTAGAAGAGCCATTAACCAACACAGAAAAAGAAGCTGTGGATATGCACCATTTCATCCAACTAATCCATTTGGAGCCAAACCCCATTCTCTCCATAATCTGAAGCAGAAAATCCCAACTAATATGATCATAAGCCTTTTCAATATCCAACTTACAGAGAATCCCATTCTCTTTCCTTCTTAGGATAGAATCCAGCACTTTCGTGCTTGATAAGAAGCGCATCGAATTTGCCTCCCTTACAAACGCATTTTGAGACTGTGAAATTATCACCCCCATAACTCTTTTGATTCTGTTAGCCAACACTTTCGATAAAATTTTGTACAAACTCCCCACTAAACTGATGGGTCTCAAATCCTTTAAATCCTCTACAGTCCTTCCCTTGTAGAGAATCAAGACCCGAAATGTAGCGGTAGGCTTTCGACAAACTTGTTATGTTCGAAGAATTCCTTTAAAAAACCAAACCTCACCTTTCACAAAAATCAAGCGAGACCAAAGGCGGGGAAACCATCGGGACCTGGGGCTTTATCGCCGTAAGCCGAGATTCTTTGCGAATTCCTCTGCAGAAAACATTTCTTCCGGCTTAGCAGCAATTCGGCGATCTCATTGAGCTAGAAGATCGGGAAGGCGGGCACCGGTTAGCAGGCGAAAGGAGACTTTGGAAGGCTCGACCAAACCTTCTTTACAATCTGGGTTCCTTGACACATCTTCTACCATTGATGCTGATGTTCCTAATGGAGTTCCTCCTCCTATGAGAATTGGCCATCCTGTGAAAGAATCTTGTGTTTATGTCCCCCTCTTTCAACCAGGTTTCCCTAGATTTTTGTCTCCAGGAGACCTCTTCTAAGTCCACCCACTTCCTAAACTCCTCTCTAGCCTTTTCCTTCTCCAAGTCATCCCAAAACGAGATCCTGCTCAAGGCCTCTTTCTTTTGGACCTCAACTATGCCGAAAACATCTTTGTTCCGGACACCGGTGCCCGCCCGGGGCCTTTAGTTTGGAAGCCAAGACATAACTAAAGGGAGCGAGAGTTCAAACTTTGCCACCACCGCTGAGAGTCCTTAAAACCATCAAATTTCAACCACATAATCTCAAAACGGAAGGGAATCGGGCCGGACATAATCCCTTCCTTTGTCCTATAAAAGCTGAATGATGGTCGAACCACGAGGTCTCGGGAGGTACTGAATGTGTGCGAATCAGCACCGATCGTAGTTACTAAAAATCCTATCCAATCGAGATATGCAGCGATTATTAGGCCTCCCCTCTAGGTAAGGTCCCCCTTGCAAAGGAAGATCTCTGAGCCCTAACTCATTCATAACTTCTGAGAAACGCCTCATAGAGTGCGAAAACCTACCCCCCTTGTTCCTTTCATTAGGAGATAGGACCATATTGAAGTCTCCGCTGATTCGTGCCACAGTAGGCTGAGCTAAAATCAACAATATTTATATACCTAAGCTCCTACAAGCTAGTAGTCAAGCTCACTGATATAGTGGTCTAGTCGAACACGGGGATGGGTTTTCTTCATAAAAATGGTTTGCATTAGGGCATGAAGGTAAGGCTTTCTATTTGGACTCTTTGGAATTCATTCAAAAACAAGGGAATGGTTTGAAAAACAGGAAATTGTAAAAACTGAAAGTTAAAAACTGGAAATTGTAAATACTGGGAATGGTAAAAACTGAAATTTAAATACTGGAAATGGTAAAAACTGAAATTTAAAGTGAAGAAATTCACTTTGAAGAATTAGGTCACTAACTTGGCAAAAATTTAGAGGCAAACACATGTCCTCGAAGGTTTTATCCTCTAATATTGAGTCAACACGGGATGTAGTTATGGCCCCTTTTGTTTAAAACCTAACATTCTTTTATCATTTTTAGAGGCTCGTAAAGATCTAAAATCACAGTGCATCTCTCACCCAGAGCTGCTTGAACCACTACAAAGCATGGAGAGTATTGACCTAGGCTATTAAAGACCATCTAAAGAATCACAGTGCATCTCAGAACGAACCTAAAGCATGGAGAGTATTGGCCAAAACAATAAAAAGTCAATGTTATTTAACCACAATTTGAAGAACCTAACATGTAAATGCTACCTCGAAATGATGGGGACCATCTAAAGAGCCACGTACCTCGTCACTAAGCCTTGAGGATCTAAAGCATGGAGAGTATTGGCCAAGACAACATCCATGTTATGCAAGCGAGTTTACAGATAAAGGCCATGAATTACACTACCCGTAGCTTTGGTACATGAGGGACAACATGCTTAACCTGTTTGCGACTAGCTTCCTTCCTCTTTGAGGAAGGAGGCAGTGGCTTTATCTCTTGAGTTATCAATCTCAGGTGTGTTTGGCGACGGGAAAGTGAAAGAAAGAAGAGAGAAGAAGAGAGAAGAGAGAAAATAAAAGCAAACTTAAAAAAATAAAACAATTTATTTACAAAAAGCGATAAATGAAAACTTACAAATCACGAAAACTTGTCTTTCCTCCTCTCCGCCTCTCTTAACATTACAAAGCTATGAGAGCCATTATAGGACTCCTCAAGTATGAAAATACCAAAAACCTAATAACTAAGCTAAGTTATAGGATAGGAGTAATTCACCAAGTTTGGAAGGCGGTTGCATTAATTACAAAGCATGGCGGGCATGCATTTTTCGCTTCCCCTAAGGGAGAATTTCGCTAGTCAGCGGAGATTTGGCAGGAGTTAGCGAATTTGAGCGATGGTCGCGAATTTGGCAAGATCTGAAATTAGCGAGCTTGTGGCGAATTTGGCAAGGTTCTTGGCCCGTAACTAGCGAAATTTCGCTAAGCTAGCGAAAATTGTCGGTGAGAAGCGAATTCGCAATTGCACAGTGCAATGTGGCTAGCGAATTTCGCAATGGTTGCTATGATTCGCAGGCTTGTTTGCGACGGTTGCGAAGTCACAAAAGGTTGCGAATTGGTTATATGAGTTCTTGAGTGCTGTTTCTTGCATTACGCATTCCTCTCGTCATGTCTTCAACTGCATCTCATTTCTTCCACTTTTCCTTTGTTTTTCCATTGATTTTTGGGCTTGTTGATGGCTGAGACTAAAATTCCAACCTCATGATCGATCATTTGCATTAAGGTTGAAGTTCAAATGTGTATAAAAGTCTACAAAACAACCAAAAACACCCTCAAATTGGCATAAGTGTTACTAAGGTAACATGAACACTTCAATTGGGATATATGACATGATTAATGATCAAAAAAGCACAAGCCTATCTAATATAGGGTTCAAAATTGCACTTTTGAGCACTAATCACACCCCCAACCCGAAGCGTTCTTTAGTCCTTAGCAATGCAAAATAAGAATTGAGATGCATGTGGTGATTTTCAAAAAGGTTGTGTTTCAAAAAGGTTGTGTACTTATATACAAACTAACATTACTTTAAAGTGAACAATTGAAATCAGCATTTGAAAACCCTATATCTGAAGAATAAAATCCATAAGAGAACAATTTTAGAACAACAAGCATTTCCATGATTTTCAACGGATTTCCACCTAAGTCTAATGGTTCATTTGTATCTAGATTAGTCAATAAAATGCAAATTTGTTTCCCCTGACCTAGCATTAGCATGGCCTTAAAGCGTTGAGCAAATTAAGATGAAATTGTTACACTATTCTTGCTTTCACCGATTATATTGTGGATGCAGTAACCCAAAAATCAGAGCTTCACCAAAGTCCATGTAGCAGAGAGGTCCACAGGTGACAACCAATTGGAGTTTAGGGCATCAGCAAGGATCAAAGACCACTAACTCTAAGGCTTCACCGGACTTCGGCGGCTTGTCAGCACCTGATTATTTAAATTCTACCTATCCACCATGTAGCGAACACAAAATCGATGACTCTGACCAAGCGAGGCTTAGGGCATCGGGTTTCAAAGGCTTTGCCATACACCCCTCGGGTGTGCTCGGGTTTCAAAGCAAAACTTCACGATTTTATTCTTTTTTTCTTCTTTTCTTTTTCTTTTCTTTCACTTCCTTTTGGAAGACAACATTGGTCTTCAATTGTTGGTAGCTTTCGAGCCTATCTGAGTTGTCAACATGCTAAGGCGGTTTGCAAAGTGAAGGAGGCATACAGAACAACTATTAAACAAATAAGTCACGAGTGTGTGACATAGCATAAAGGGAAATTTCCAAGTTGAGCATCTTTGGAACATTAAGTGACAAAGATTAGTTCCAAACATGGAATTTGTTCTAACATAGAAATAAATACTGATGAATTCAATGCTCAATTTAAAGCAATTCAATGTAGCTCAATTGTAGCAATTCAATTGTCCCGGTTGAAAAACCATTACAGAGGCACAAAACATAATATGCGAAAAGTCTGTATATATAAGCGATAGCTTTTGAAATAGCAAATAGCTAAAACATAGATACAAAGCTAACACAAGAAGTACTCTTACCTACTATGGCTAATACAAAAAAATTCTAATCAAAATCGGTAGGCGATTAATAATTTGAAGGCGGCCCATAAACGAAAGAAACCTAACCACCTCAGCTATTTGTGGTGGTGGTGGTGAAACTCTGCATTTCTTTGCGGGATATCAATGGTATCGGTGGCGAGGTTCCTCTCTGGGCGAGGCTCATACAGGGAAGATTTCGATGGGTCATAATCGATGAAGCATGGAATGGCAACGTCTAGTAGCTGAGCTTTCGAGGCGATCTCCGGTCGTGTGATGCATCTTGGGGTACACTTTGGTGGCGCTGGTCTGCGGAATCGCATCCATCACTCCAGCCATCTCCCTCGAGCTGACATGTGTATACTCCGGTGACTGGTGTGCTGAATATGAAGGCCCGGGAGTATCTGTAGGGGCTGCAGCTGAAGTAGTGGGTGGAGGAGATGGAGGGGAACGATCTGAAATATGAGTGGGACTCCTGTACCTCCCAGTGCGGGAGCGAGGTGGATAGATCTCTGTGTGCATCCTCAGCCTCCTCACCCGGTACCTCCTCTGGTCACCATTTGGCGTATATGGATGGACGGGCATAGTCATAATCCGGTCCCTTTGCTACTACTGTAAGCGACTGTCTAATCTACATCCCCGGCTCCTCCCGGAATCCCATCTGCTTTCAAGAACATAGGAAAGGAGCCTCGAATAAGTGATGGTAGCATGCTCTCTTGCTCGTGTGAGGTCTCGGTGGACCTTCTCCTCAAGCTGCAAACAAAGTAATCACCCATTTCGGATGGGCTGAACGAGAAATTACGGTCGTCTGATACCTCAGAGATAAGGCCCCTCCTGCACATGTCTTTGCGAGAGGAATAAGCATAGTGCGCGGCCAGTGGTCGATGGCTTTGACATATGAGGCGGAAGCTGCCTCCGATAAAGAAGCGGGCGGTTGTAACATCCTGGCTGGTCTCTAACCATCGCTGCGGGCGGAGGTGGAGCCCAGTCTATAACCCTCGGCATTCTTGGCGGTGTCTGCTTGATCTCAAAGGCTGCGAGGAAAATGCCGCGGGTGAGTACACCTCGCGGTCATCTATCTGAAAATGGATCTCAGGGGGACCGTCTGCGCCCGAGATGTCATGGAGTGAGTAGAGCTTCCCGGACCACTCCTCGAGATTAGTAGAGGCTTGTCGTGGAGTCATGAATGGGAGGCGAATACCTCTCGATGGCATCGACTCACGGTATGCAGGATCGGCCATCGATCCGAGGCGTCGTAGAATGACTCCTGGCCCAAATGACCGACTCATTATATCTGTTTCCGAATGGGGTGTCCTACAAATATGGGCCTCTACGTCCAGCGGCGGTGATAGCTGAGGAGGTGGTGTCGCCTCGGTGATCACGGCCGTTGATGGTGGCGATCGAGAAGATGATGACTTCGCTGGGCGAAGTGCGGGCACCGCTGGAAGGCCGGGCCCTCTGGCTCTCCTGCAGTGCGGGGATGGGACCCGAGGTCCGGTACGCGTCTGGCTAACGTCTGAATCCGGAGGCTCGTCAGTGCGGCCTCGGGGGACGGTGATGGCTGCAGTCTTCGAGAATGCTTAGTGCTTTGCGGCCTCTTGCTCGGGTGTGCTAAATCTCACCCGAGGCCGAACACGGGACCCACCCCTCGTACGGACCATTTCTGAGATATAAAATAAACTGCTGAAAATGCGTAGACTCACTGAATATGTAGCTGGGGTCTGTACCTGCGATGCGCGGGCTAAATATTGATCCCCCCTGGAAGGCGGACTTCTGCGAGATACCCTCATGACCCTAGGGCTGGTGGCGAAACCTAAAATGGGCCCTGAATAGATAAATCAGGAGAAGCCGATGAAATACCCGAGGACTGGGAGCGGGGTACCCGAGAATGGACAGGGCTCTGGCGGTGCAATGACTCGAGGCCCGTCTGCATGGTGAAAACTTGATACTTTGCTCGGGCAAACTGTTGTGGAGGCTCGGCCCCTCTTTCTTTCGGCTCGATGATCGCAGCTGACTACGGTCACCGGCGGTGATGAAGGCTAGGGATGGCTCGGCGAGTGAAGCTGCAGGCTGCTGCGGCGAACGAGCACGGCGGCGGTGGGAGCTCGAGCGCGGCTGGGAGAGGGAGAATATGAAGTGTGTTTTAGGCCAACCCCTCCCTTATTTTTTTATAAAGCGCATTCTGATACTTGAAAAGGGTCTCTCGCACCATTTTTTTCGCTAAGCCAGCGAATTTGGCCATTTTGGCCTCACGCAATACATCAAAATTTTAAATTAATTACTAATATTAAATAATAATATAATTAAAAATTATTTTTAATAATTACTATAATACTATAATTAATATTTAAAACATACTATTTTTCATATACAAGTAAATTATAAAGAAAAGGAAAAATTGCTAAGTTAAAATTTTTGAAAATTAAAGACTAGCAAATTAACTAATATAAAGACAAAAATTAAATTTGTGAGTTGCAATCAGGTTTGAAAACACGAACCGAGTTCAAGTTCGAAATACTCAAGGGGTCAAGGAGGATGATCTCCTCTCAGCCCATGCAGTGCTGCTCCCAGCCTGGCTCCCATGATGTTAGGTGGCCATAAGTTGGAATTGTTCCTGCAGATGGTTGTGGTTTGACAGTGGCTTGCAATTGGTGTTGTTGGCAAGACGATTCTCCTTCATCACACCAAGGCTGATCACTCTTTGCATTTTTTGGGCTTTTGTTATACACATACAGCGATCAAGCGAAAGCAACCTCATCCGGTTATAGGATTTTCGAGTTCTAACAATTTTGGGTTGTCATTCAAATTGAAAATGTTCAATTCCAATATCATGTCACCAAATGTCAATTGCATGATTCCATTCCGGCAATTAATAATTTCATTGGCAGTGGCCAAAAATGGTCTCCCTAAAATGATTGGCACATGATTTGGTTCATTGGGACTGGAGTGGAGTGTCTAGGACTACAAATCTCTTGGATGTAGTAGAAGTTCGAATTTTACAAGGACATCTGTTATCCCCTTGGGGATCTTTGCGATCTATCGGCCCGATGAGAGTGTGATTGTAGTAGGTTCAAGCTCACTAAACCTAATTTGTTTGTTATCTTGAATGAGCGTAAGTTCACCTTGGCTCTAAATCTAGTAATGCCTCTGTCAATTCCCACAGTATTAGCGGTATTGTGGGAGAACCAGGATCCTTGTACATAACAGGGTACTTGCTTTGGATTAGGGCACTGACATGTTTAGTGAGAAAGGCCTTCTTCTCAATGCCTAATCCTCTCTTTATGGTGCATAGATCCTTTAAAAATTTTGCATAAGCGGTGCGGTTGATTAGATCAAGCAAGGTATGTTAACCTTTACTTGCCTTAAGATCTCGAGCATACACGCTTGTTGAGTTCCTTTTCTTTCTCTCAATGCTTGTGGAAAGGAGGTGGTATACGGTATTTCATTGTGTCTTCTCTAGGAGAATATGCTCGGTTGCATTTTTTTCTCCTGCACGGATTCTTCGAGGCTTTGGCGGAGGTTGATCGACCTCTTTTCCAGCTTCTCAAGGTGATTATGGACTTAACCTCATCGTTCGACCACCTCATGCGGATCCCACTTAGGATTTGGAAGTGCTTGGGATGGGAACCTCCCTCTTTCTTGTCCCTACAGCGACTTGTTAATGTTTGTAATTGAATCGTGAGTCATCAGAATTTTATTGATGTTTTCTCGACAGTATCAATTCTGCATGTCAATTGCACATTGGTTTCCATTTTGGTCATTAACAAAATTGCCCACCGCCTCAAGTGTTGAGTCATTATTGCGGAGAAGAAGGATGGTGGTTGTTGTGGTGTGAGGGGAACAGGCGAGGCTGGCTCTGGTGGGTACATAAGCAGGGGTTTTGGTCTCATGCAAGGTTAGGATGATTCCTCGATTGGGATTGTAAGTATTCCCAGTATGGAGCATTTGGTTGTTGGGCTTGAATTGTCCTCTGATTGTGTGCACATTCGACATCAAATCCCCTTCCTTTGGGGGTCATAGAGCAGTGTTCTATTGGTTGTCTTGAGGATTGAAATTTGTGCGGATTAGGTTGTGCGATGTTGTCGATCCTTTACTGCGCTTCGTAAGGTATTTTCCTTAACTCCTGCCTTTCTAGGCAGAGTTGATAACCTAGCCCTCATTTCCATCTCATCATTCGATTGCATACATACCACCTCTTTGATTCAGCGGTGGTTCATCTATCGTTTCTCTAGGGGTTAGCTCATCCCATCCCTTAGAAGTTTCAGCCACGTAATTTAAAAATCCATTGGCTTCATCGGGATGTTTGCTTAAAAGTCTCCCAGCGCATGGTTTCTAACAGTTGTCTCATGGCAGGAGACATACCACCATAGAAGTGGTTCACTAACATCCATGTGTCAAAGCCATGGTGTGGACATGCACTGATGGTCTCTAAAAACCTCTCCCAACATTGGTAGAACTTCTCACCTTCATGAGCGGCAAAGGTATAAATTTGTCTTTTCAAATTGTTTGTCTTATGAGCACTAAAAAACTTCTTGAGGTAAAACTGCGACTCGACCCAATTTCTTATGGTTCTAGGCCTCAATGAGTTGAGCCATATCTTGGCCTTGTCCTTTAGAGTCAATGGAAATGCCTTTAGCTTCAGCAAATCCATGTCCATCATACCTTCCTTGAAGGTAGTGCAAACCTCCTCAAAATCCCTAAGATGTGTGTATGGATTTTCATTTTCCATACCATGGTATGTGGGAAGTAGGGGTACCAAATATGGCCTCACTGCTACATCATCAGCAGGAGAATGTCTGGGGATGGGGCACCTGCTCTAGGAGGGTGGATGCTTGATCCCTCATGGTTCTATATGTATTTAGTTCATAGGGGTTCCTGGTTGGCTCTGTTGTTCCTCGGGTATGGGATCCATGGTATCGGTTGCACAGAGCATCTCACTGGCTAGGTCAGGTTGTGTACTAATCCTATTCAGCCTACCTGAAGTGTCTCTATCCCACTGTTGCATGCACAGTTGTTACAAAATTGTAGAGACAACAATTAGAACCAACAAAGAGTGCTAAAAGAAAAATTAAAACTAATCTAACAAAAATAAATAAAATGATGGAATGAGAAAAGCGAAGAATTGAATCGGTGCGATTCTTGTCGATCTTTGGCGCGTTCACATGAGCGATATGCAAAAAAGAAGGTAAGAGCTACCTTCACTTGTGATGTGGATCTAAGTACTGATCTGACTTACCATCATGTCGAGGCACCATCCGGCAAGCGGCGCCATTTGATTCGTGCCACGATGAGGTGACTAAAATCAACAATATTTATATACCTAAGCTCCTCTGGTACCGTGGTCGAGCTCTTTGCGATATAATTAGTCTAAGGTCGAACACGGGGATGGTTTCTTCATAAAATGGTTTGCATTAGGGCTGAAGTAAGGCTTTTCTATTTGGACTCTTTGGAATTCATTGAAAACAAGGAATGGTTTGAAAAAGCAGGAAATTATGCGAAAGTTAAAAACTGGAAATTGTAAATACTGGGAATGGTAAAAACTGAAATTTAAATACTGGAAATGGTAAAAACTGAAATTTAAAGTGAAGAAATTCACTTTGAAGAATTAGGTCACTAACTTGGCAAGCTAGGGCAAACATGTCCTCGAGGTTTTATCCTCTTATGTGAGTCAACAGATGTATGAGTTCATGGCCCATACTGTTTAAAACCCTAACATTCTTTTATCATTTGACTCGTAAAGATCTAAAGAATCTGGTCATCTCTCACACCCGAGCACTGAACCCTAAAGCATGGAGTATTGACCTAGGCTAGTAAAGACCATCCTAAAGAATCCTGAGTGCATCTCTCGCTGAGTGCGAACCACTAAAGCATGGAAGTATTGGCCCAGAAACAATAAAAGTCAATGTTATTTAACCCTATTTGAAGAACCTAACATGTAAATGCTACCTCAGAGGCAGTAAGGACCATCTAAAGAGCCTGTACCTACGTCACTAAGCACTAGATCTAAAACATGGAGAGTATTGGCGAAACTGATAACATCCCAGTATTATCTGTGAGTTTTTGAAGATAAGGGCCATAATTACACTACGTAGCTTTAGTACATGAGGACAACATGCTTAACCTGTACATGGCCTAGCTTCCTTCCTCATGCTTCAAAGGAAGGAAGCAGCTAAACATCTCTTGAGTTATCCTCCTCAAGAGGTGTGTTTAGCGTAGGAAAGTGAAAGAAAGAAGAGAGAAAGAAGAGAGAGAAGAGAGAAAATAAAAGCAAAACTTAAAAATAAAACAATTTATTTACAAAAGCAGTAAATGAAAACTTACAAATCACCAAAAACTTGTCTTTCCTCCTCTCCACCTCTCTTCTTTATTACAAAACATGAGGGGTATTTACAGGACTCCTCAAGGTATGAAAATACCAAAAACCCTAATAACTAAGCTAAGTTATAGGATAGGAGAGTAATTCACCAAGTTTGGAAGGCGGTTGCATTAATTACAAAGCATGACGAGGCATGCATTTTCGCTACAAGGGAGAATTTCGCTAATTAGCGAATTTGGCAAGGGTTAGCGGGTGGCAATATTCCATGAGAGGCCCCGGCAAGGGTCTAGCGAGAATTGGCAAGCTTGTAGTGAATTTAGCAAGGTTAATTTATTAGCTAGAGAAATTCGCTAAGCTAGCGAGTGTCAGTGACGAATTTGCAATTGCACGATTACACAATGTGGCTATGAATTTCGCAATGGTTGCTATGATTGCGAGCTTGTTTGCGAGCAGTTTGCGAAATTCACTAAAGGTTGCGAATTGGTTGCAACCGAGTTCTTGAAATTACTTTGTTTTCTTCGTGCAATTCCTCTCGTCATGTCTTCAAGCGCATCTCATTCTTCCACTTTTCCTTTGTTTTCCATTGATTTTTTAGGCTTGTTGATGGTGAGACTAAAATTCCAACCTCATGATCGTCATTTGCATTAAGGTTGAAGTTCAAATGTGTATAAAGTCTACAAAACAACCAAAAACACCCTCAGGTGGCATAAGTGTTACTAAGGTAACATGAACACTTCAATTGGGGATATATGACATGATTAATGATAAAAAGCACTCAAAACCTATCTAATATAGGGTTCAAATTGCACTTTTGAGAGCACTAATCATCGCCTATGCACCAGGCCCTCCCATGACCACTCATAAGGCCCCCGATTCTTCCCAGGAAACGACTCGCTTTGTTCCTCTCCACCAGGCCACATAGACTCGGGTGAATGCCCACTTGAAAGCCATCTTAGTATTTTAAAATACGTAACAGTGACCGAGTTTCAACCTCCATCACCTCAATTTTCTTTTATCCCAAAACACAAGAATACCCCCAGCTGTTCCCTCAGCCTCCACAACCCTCCACTCAGCCAATCTTCCCTTTGAGCTTCTGGCGTCGGCCTCGGACATCTCTTGAGCTTAGTTTCTTGCAAGCACAAATCCACCCTCATGGCCTAATAAAATTTATGATGATATTCCTTTTGTCAGATTGTTAAGCCTCTAACGTTCCATGAAAGAGCTTTAACTTCATTTAACTTCAACAAAAAATTCCCCCTATCTCTTCCCCCTCTGTTTTGGCCCTTCCCGCTATAGTTTATAGTGCATTCCAACTTCCTTAATTCCCTCTCGCTTCTTGACTCTGAAGGATTTCCCTTTCTTTTATTACCAGGCTGCTGGGACACCATTTCTGTGAAACAACTCAATCTCATCAAACCCCTTAGTAGGGATCCACTAGAAACTACATTTGAATTGTCGATGTTTGTCCTCCCAATTATCATAACGAGCACTCATTATATCATTGGATCCCTCTCCTTCATCCTGCTCTCAGATTCTCTATAATATCGTCATAAAGTCCTCGAGTCTTCTCTCCCCATTCTATCAGTCGACGACTGACTCTCAACGGTTCTAAATCCCCCAACTCCTCATCCTCAAGTGACTCAGGGCCGGACGGCCCTGAAGGGGCAGGCCGAAAACAGAGCAAAGAGAAGAAAAACTCTTGGGATGGCTCCATTTCGTACCTTGAGCCGCAAGCGCGCCTTCTGAAATCCTCAGCGACCTCCTCTTCAGAACCTCTGAAGCCCCGTTCCACTATATCCAGAGCTTGACTGTTCGGATATCCTTTTTCAGTGGACCCTTGGCTCGGGGAAATAAAAAATGGGCGTTCAGAAGACATCTCCCACATCCCCGCTTTCTCCACCCTTTTTCGAAATTATAACAGGTCCTTGACGAGATCTCTTCGTGTTGACGAGACTAATTGCGCATATCAAGCGGATCATCGAGCGTCCGGTGAAGAGCCCTTCACGCTGGTGAACTTCCCTCATCTTCACTCTTCGTTTCTCCTTCAGAATACATTGTATCTTCCGGCACATTGAAATCGCCCAGAGCCCAATTTTGTCTTCACAGGTCCCCTTGTTTTGTTTTTAGGCTTTTTGAGCATTTTTTACATTTTAATTTATTTTAGTCGATGGCGAGCCCACCCGACCAAAACGAGGCCTTGTGTGTACCCCCAGTGCGGCCTCTTTTCTAGCCCGTTGAGGTTTAATCCTCCTTTCCGGGCCCGGCTTTAGCCCATACATGTGAACTGTTTGCTTGATTTCGTAATCCGGCCCGTCGAGTTGGGCGCGGTACTTTGGACCGACCCTCTCACCACACCTTTTGTTCCTCCCTTTCCTCTATCCCACTGCTCCTGAACTCCCCCCCTGCGCTTCATTAATTGCGCTGCCCCTGCCTTACCCCAATCAACCTCATCCGTACCTGTACCTTGCTTTGCCCCCACGTAATCGAGTGCCTGTCCTCTCTCTGCGTAGTACTGCTTACAAACAAACATGTGGTAGTTATTACGAAAATCATAAAGCATCATAGTTTTAAGGCATGAACACAAAGGCCATAGGAGCCTTGGTATGAGGCGCACCTAAGATGAGGGTTTTTGTGAAGTGAAATGTGACGCCCAAATGCACTTGATTTTTATAAATATGATTATATTAATTTAAAAATTAAAGATTCCTAATATTTAAAGAAAAATTCAATGAAAAAAGTAGTGAAAAGTTTCAATATATAATTAGAAATTTCAAGAATAAAAGTGTTTTTAAAAGCAGTTATAGTCTATAAGGCACGCCTCTTCAGTAAGACACATGTGTTGGAAGGTGAGGTGGGAATTAGTGGTGCTGTGAGCCTAGGCGCACCTTTAAAACTAAGTAAAAACTGTCTGAAAAAAGTGTTTCAAAAAATAACAAAAACTAGATATTAGAAATCACCCACGAGCGATTGCTCCCTGAGATGCGATCCAGACCTTGAATCCCATGATCGGTGAGCCCCCTGAGTCCATCACCTTTAAACAATCTCTGATACTGCTGACATTTGGATTGATAAAAAAAGCCACAGAATGCCTTATTTATTTCCCTGTTGAAACCAAGAAGTTGTAGTGATACTTTCTTGAATATTAAAAGAAACTATACAAAAATAATAATTTGTACAAATGGGACCTGCATAACGAACAACCAAATTCATGTAACAGAAGATACTTAAATTTGGGAAACAAATAATGAAACTATGGGAAAATAATGCGGGCATCGGGCATGCTAACTTGACACCGATCGACTTTCTAAAATCTGAATTTCAATTTAGTACCTTTACCTTTCCCTTAAAAACATAAACTAGAATTAAGCGAAGCAAGACATATGGTTTCTCCGGTCTACCACCACTCTCATCTATAAAAAAAAAAGGCTTGAAAAAATTAATAAATAAAACCTAAGTATATTATTGTTCTCATAAGCACCATTATTTATATGACTCACGGTTCTCACATTCTTCCTTATTAAAGACTTCTAGAAATACTAAGATAAAAAATATATCAATTTAGCAAATAATTGTCAAGAATTACATTTATAAGATTGGATAGAAAATAGCCATGTGGATCTATATTTCCGGTACTTTCATTTTGGATAGCACCTTATCATATTCTCCTATGAATCAAAATATAACATAAAACTAAGCGAGGCACTCGGAGTCAAATGGTTGTTTCGGTTGACAGCATTTTATTATCCACTCCTAACGACACAACATAAACTTATTCAAGCGAGAAGGTAAAACCCACAAAGTTTTACATCTGGGAAAGATATTCAAATCACATCTTGTCTCATTCTCATGCCCGTAATGCATCGATTGCAATGATTTTTTTTTTACGCCTTCCTATAAAATCTACATCCCTTTTATCCACATAGTCACCAGCAAAACGAAAGGATAAGGCATACCTGTACCACTAAAAAACTGAACAAGTCATCCAAAAAAGTGTCCTATAAGTTTCAAGTTTGTATGTTCAAGGTTGCAAAGCATGTTTAACTAAATAACAGCATTAATTGTCAAAGAAGTTGTTTTACCAAAACAAAGCAGATAGCACCTTAAAAATATAGCATAGCATGCAGTCTAAGGACTACAATAATAAGGCAGAGATAAAAACTACTTTAGGATGTGAGAAGCGATAAATTCAATGAAGAAAAAGGATAAGGTATCCTTCAAGAAAAGGATAAAGCATCTAGAAGTGAGAGATATAAACTAAGCGAAACAAGAAAGAGAATGGCTGCATAAAATTTTTGCCACCGAGATCGATTGCTTCTAAAAGTTCTAGAAATATAGGCTCAACATGCTCCCGAGTATATGTGGTTCAACAATCGAATAACATGCACAATCGAACAAACTTTGTGAGTCACAAAATAAGCCATAAAATGATGATCTTTGATTGAATATCGAACACTCTCGGTGTAAATGTTTTCCATCGATCCATGTCCTTAATTTGCCAAATCAATAATCCACGAAACATACTTACCTACATAGTTTGAGAATGCTACGGACCCGACCCTTTATAGCCTCATTATGCCATTAGGCGAAAAAGCATGCTAGCAATTAATTCGGATTGATCATGAAACGAATCTCTCTTCCACCACATGAGATAGTAATGAAGACAAAATATTAAGGATCAGCTTCCACTATTTAAGAGGAATTTCTAGAAAAACATGGCGGAGTGGCGCATAAAGTGAAGAAAAAATTTAACAGAACGAGAAGCCATGAGATAAGAAAACAATCTCGGTAAATGAGCTTCGAGATGTGCGGTCCATTATATCTAGGGAAGGTCAAGGCTGTAAGTGGTTAACTGGGTTTTTCTTAAGACTACAACTAGGATAGTGGGCTTTAATTACTCCAATAATCGATTTTCATTATTTCATATTTAGTGGATTTTTTTGCAATTGATAGACCTTTATTTTTTGCATCGACAAAGGTTAAGGCAATATGTGAGATAATTTTTTTTATGTATAATTGTTGTTCTGTGTGTGATTGAGTTTATTTTGGACTAAAAAGGATACTAGTAAATCCCAGAAATAAAAAAATGATGGCTGATTTATTTTAATTTAATTTAATTAATCTAAGATAAGCGAAAATTATTAGTTTAAGATATTTTATTTACACTTAAAAATTGTGAGTACTACTTATTCACCATCACCACCCACATGCCCCACTTTCGATCGCAATTCGCCCTTCCGGTTTCTTTGCATGGAATCGATTGTTTGCTCTAGGCCAATTTGTTACTTGTACCCCGAAAAAATGTCGGACATCGTGAATTTCGCTGGGCTTCTCACGGTCACTCTAGTTTCAAGTATCCCACATGTGTTTTGGATTTGAAACTTCCTATTTGTGTGTGTGTGTGTGTGTGAGAGAGAAGAGAGGGGGGCGGGTTGTCGATATCCTACTACTTCATTAATTGATCTCTTTATGAGGAAAGCAGGTACGTATTATGCTAAAGCAGCTCTACTTAATGCTTGATTTATAAAAAATAGAAATAATCAATTCAAGACTTTACAATTTCACTCTGATCAGAAAAAATTACAATTTCACCACAACTGATTCAATGTTGAACAATCTGACTGGAACTAAGCTATAGTTAACCAAGAGTGCAATTAATGCATAGAAAAACACATAATCAGGAGGAACAGCAGAAAATATATAATTGAGTCTTCCTAAAGAACTTGAATTTAGAGAAGTACAGACTCTTCCAAAATTTTGTAAGCGAGCACAGACACAACCCCTCTGGAGCACCGCCTCAAGATACTGTTTGCAAATCCACTTCAAGAGCTTCCTTAGATTGATCTTCTATCAAGCGACTGTGAACTGAGGAAGTAAGGAAATTTAAGAAGCAATTTTAAGAAAGTGAAGAAATATTTGTAAAGAAATTATATCAAGCCATGTTAAAATCATCTTAAATTGTTTAAGATCACAAATACATGTAATGTTCTCTCCTCTTTTGTTCTTATTTATTTGTTTACCAACTTACCTCAAAATATGGCAGGAAGAGGATTCTTGAATTTGCTCGAAGATCGGCTTTAGGAATTTATGTAACACAAAGAGCAACATCTTCCAAAGGAAGAACTCCTCTCCAAATGAGACAAAGGCCCGTTGGCATATGCGAGCAGATCACTCTCAAAATAGTGTATGATACTTTATTTTATTATCTTTTCATCTCGTTAGTTTCATAAGACACTCATCCGAACAAATACATCATTATAATAATTAAAAGAGCTACAATGTGGGATGGCTTAAAAAACACATGCGAGGCATGCAATGAGCTCCTTGGATTTGATGAAAGGCTTCAATCTGTTTTACCCAGCAATTACATCGTTACGTAGTCGACCTAAACATGGATGTAATATGAAATTCTAATAGGTAAACGAGTAATGTGAAGATGGAAACTACAAGCTTATCCTTAAAAAAAATAACAAAAAAAAAAAAACCAATAAGATAATATCAACAAAGACAAATAATATTGTTGCTTTCTATGGTAAAACTTTTTGAGAGATACTCCCCACATGCATGGTCCGGCTTCCTACGAGAGTTTCAGTCAAGCAACCTTCAAGCCCTCATAAGAATTTAAGATCTGAAGATAGCAAATTTTCAATCTATCCACCTCACAATAATGATCTCGGATGCTAAGCTCCTTTTTATGCAGTAATCTTCAAATGATGATTTTTTTGATAAGCAATGAAATTATAAAATGACGTAAAAATAAGGGAGTGCAACCAATCTAAACAAGATATACACAAGGGAATGAGTGCGATAATGCATGCTTTTTGTTCCAAATCTTGGCATGAAATAATAGGAATGTTCAACAATGCATGCTTTTTGTTCCAAATCATGTATTTTTCGAAAACCTTTTCAGAAACATGTCCTAAAATTGATCATTTTAGAATGGTTAAAATATTATTACTACATTTTAAGAAAAGGAATGCACCTTATTCAAGCGTGGAATTGCAAAATGAACATCTTCTTCATTACCCCAGTGAAATCAAATATCTTTAGTGTCAAATAGGCCCGATAACATTAATAGATAAACTATATTAACAACACCATGAGCGTAATATAAGTAAAGCTTGTATATGGAAGAATCACTTGTGAAAATTCCTGTTTTTGTCACGTAAAAGAGATAGATGGGAATCGGACCAAAGAAAATAATGATGTATACAATATGTTGTGTGTCTGATATATAATATGCGAACATACTTAATATAGAGTATTGATAATAGGTGTTGGGGTCATTAATATGCTCGACTCCGTGTTCAAGGGGAGACCCCATAAAATTTAAGGCTAGGGCATGGGATTATGACATTTTTATATGTAATTGGGTATGGCGACCATTAACCCAGCCCAGCAAGCTTTGAAAAGCGACTTGATGCATTTCTAATAATAATGATATGGATTTTTTTATTTGTTTATCCCAAACTCACCTCTTCTATTCAAAACCTACAAGGCCAAGCTTGAGAATTTGTTGGGCCATGCCCTTGTTGGCCATCGCCATGAAGAAAGCTTTATATTTGCTTTCGAACAGAGTTAGTGGTTGTTGAGATTGAGATCGGTAGTCAGCAGGTTGTTGAGGCACGGTTCAAAACTCGAAGGCGAATCGTGATCGTATCCGCCTCGAAGGTGACCGCATCGAGTCCGATACGGATCTGATGCATATGCAAGCTTCGGTAGAAAATCGTAAAATCGGTAAACCGATTCGATTCAGCGGAGATCCCAAGTTGACTCGGTCAACTAGGTATTCAGAGAAAAAACCGATTCCTCGTATTCTTAATGCTGTTTACCCAACCTGACAAAAATCAAATTTATTAAATATTTTTCTTTTAAATAACTAAAAATCAAAACTTTCGTAGATACCTCTCCAAAATCACTAAAAATCAAAACTTTTGGAACTTTTGAACCATGGAGGGTATTTGCAGGCGTTTAGAGCCGGTCTCGACTGTTCGAGGACATGAAATAGATGAGGTAGCACTGCGACGGCGCTTGATGTGACTGGTCTTTCTCCGGAGTCCTGCGTAGTGAAGACCTGTGCCGTGATGATTAAAGGTTGGAAGGCTGGCTTGAAGGGCGGGGAGGAGCCGAAGGGGAGAGGTGAAAAGATGGGGGAATTTTGAGATATTTTAACTTCCAACGAAATGAGGGAAAATGGGTTATTTATTATTTTCTCAATTGAGGTTTATGTTGGCAGATTACAATATTGATTTTGTTTTTTGAAACAAATATCATTATTTTATCAATTCGGATATGATATTAAGCGATTAGTTTAGTTATAACATTTTTTCAATAACAATTTTGGCGAAAATTATAATAAATTATTATTTAAATTAATTTAAAGATGAATTTGAAGATAAAAAAGGACTTAATTACTTTTAAATATCTAACTTACCATAAACTTATAATTGAGCTATGGAATGGATATAAGTAAAAACATTTTGATGGTCGGTTGGATAAGATATCATTTATAATTAAACTCTTTATTCTTTTAGTCACTAATTCTTTATAATCTCTTCTTTGGGTTCACACTCATGTTCTTAATTTCCCAGTGTAAATATTAACAAAAATTGGTTGAAACTTTAGCATGAAAGATAATTCATAAGCATACCTTTTTTTTTTTTTGTCATACCATGAGGTATCCTAAGCGGGTCCATGCACACACGAAAGGCACATTTAAGTCATGCCACACCCAAACTTATTATCATTGATAGGGATGGACCACAAGGACGGTAATTATAATCACCTTAACAAACTATATTCCAAAACTCGAATTAAAGACCTCTAGTTAAGCTATGAAATGTCTCAACCATCTTACCTACATATTCGATAGTAAATTCAATAATTCATAAACACACATTCAAACACTGATATTGGATGGAAGGAAAAATCAAAAACATTTGTATTGTTCTTAATTTTCACTTGTTTTTTTCCTTTTATTGCTACCACAATGGGCAAATTCAATTCATTAATACTTTATTTTTTAACATATTAAATTCGTGATCATGTTTCTCTTATCTTTTATTTTTTATATTTTTCTTAAGGACGAAGAAGGAATTCACCTTCTTATCCTTTTACATATAGGATTGGATTTCCATTGATACTTTTAAGAACTAAAATGCTGTATTAGGGAAAAGTTCGATTGATAGGGAAAGGAATAATTTGATATGTTAATCCTTAAAATATAAAAAAATTTAAAAAAAAAATGTTTTAAAAAGCTAGAGCTAGGTAAAAGTTATCGATTCACGATTTAAAGACGAGCAGATAGTTGAGCTAGATTTGTCGGATTAGCCGGAATCGAAAATGTCATTGATCAACGATGCGTTTTAAACAACGAAACAAAACAAAGCACGAAAGAAGGTATAACATATCGGTCGCGGTGGCAAAACAATAGCTAAAGCGAGCGGGCTGAGCACATTAGAGACTCTGAGACATTATGAGTCGAACTTATTCGACATAATTTTATTAGGATCCGCTTTTGGATAGCCCAGCCTTATGCGGGCTATGGGGCAAAATGGGGCAAAATGAGAAATATATTAAAAAATTAAAAATAATAATAAACAACAATTTTACAAATTTTATATTTTGTAAAATAAAATTCTTTTGAAATACTTATAGTTTATTATTATAATCTTAAAAGATTATATAAAATAAATTATTATAATTATATTTATAAATTTTTTATTTAATTTTAAATTAATTTTCATACTAATATTATTTCATTTTATTAAAAACAATTATTTAATAACTATTCTTTTTTTCTATAAACAACCATTCTATATATTTTTTTCATAATAGAAAAATTAATATTCTTAATAATTAAAAAATAATATGTAATTGTAAGAAATTTAAAATAAAGCAATTAAAATAAAACCCAAGAAACTATAGCCAAGCCATCCTAATGACACATGGGCCTATTCAAACCGAGCCAATAAACCCTAATTCTATTAAGGTCACTATTTTATGAGTCCGACCATCAAAAAATATGAACCAAAGTGAACCGAGCCCATTATCCAACCTCTATGTAAAACCCGCTTTGACAACAGCAAGTGGGTTTTTCCTTTTAAGTCTGGGATCACTTGGCTGCAATCATGATCTTCAAGTGATCCAGACAGTATCAACTAATCCAAAATGGAAATTGACCTCTAACTAAAATCGAAATGGAGATCAAGCTCTAATAACATAGACTCAGCCTCTTAATAACTAAACTAATCCCAAAATGGAGATTCAAGCTCTTAACAACTAATCCAAAATTTCCTCCAGTTCCAACTTAACTAAAAGAACATAAACATTTTTAGTTAAAAAAAGTATCAAGCCCGGATTATGAACAAAGCTTCTGCATTTAGACTCGAATTGAGTCTCAAGTTGCACTTGGGCCATCCAGGGCTAGCTATCATCATCATCATCATCATCATCATCATCACATGTTACCGGCCATCCAGGGCTAGCTATCTTCATCGTCATCGCATGTTACCTCATGAACATCTATCCTTATTGTAGATCCATTTCTTTCGACTCGATTGAATATACAATTTACCACAATCAAGCGGCCCAGCCAGTGGGGTAAGCCGGTGTTACAAGTCTGCGCATGTGCACCATATGTCAAATATATATATTTTATGATGGTTGTTTCCTATTTTGAGAAATTACAAAAGGGAGAGAAGTGTATGCAAGTTATTTCATTTGAGACGTAAGACACACTTGAGGAGGGGGGTTTTTTAAGTGAGGTGCACCATATGTCAAATATATATATTTTATGATGGTTGAGACAGACATGATTTGACTTTTGTTCTCGTGTATTAGAAATGTATACATGCATGTCATAAGATAATCAATTAGCAAAAAGCACAATCACTTCAGCCATAAATATGAAATCAGTGGATACAATGTATTTTGTATTTATCTTATGACAGTTAATGGAAGTTAAGTTTGGGTTTTTGGGGGGTGCAGTTTGTGAACTTCTCAAAGATAATGTTGGAGAACAAGGAAGCCTGTAAAAGGAAGCGCCTTTGCGCTTCAACGGCGCTAATGGAAATCCCATTTTCGATCTGAGCTACCACTGAAGGCTGCAGTCACTCAAGTAAATATAGTAAATTTGGGGCTCTCTATTTATTGTTTGATACCAATTTCCAACTTAAAATGTGGGGGTTTAGTAAATTTAAGTATGTTTTTCTACTTAAAATGTAGCAAGGATTTTGTGGGTGGTAGTGATGGTGGTGGTCCACGAACAAGGCTGCTTCAACCCCCAAAAGAAGTGGTTGATCATGATCATCATCAACTTAGATCATCATTACACCACAGGATGATCACCACCGCTTAATCCGAGGAGGACCAAGCACCCCCACTCGACAAGGTAATTAATTAATTAATTTGTTTGTTTGTTTGGTTCTTGTTTTGTTTTTTAAAAACTATGATAGTAGTGGTTAAAGAGTTGCATAAGAAATAATCATATGTCGGCCATGATATTGCCATGCCTTGAATCACCATAGTTAGAAATAAAACACAACAATGCATACCTGGTTTGGAATCCATCGTGCTTGATGCGGAATTGGCGACGATTCACTTGTATACGATCTCAAAATCTTCTCCCTTATCCCGGCCGTGAATACAACGCTAATGAGATTGCCACTTACAATGCAGAGGAAGGAATTCTCTCTCTCGGTTCCACGTAGCCAAAAATATTAAAATGGTAGAAGAGGGGGTTAAGGGAGGGACTTGAGCACTATTTATAGAGTTTTGACCGAGACCCTCATCAGTAGGGCGGTACTCGGCCACACCCTTTGTGATCCCACATTAGGCCCGATTAAGAACCCATATATCATTACCTTTATTAGACCAACCTAATTTAGTTGATCTCCAATTAATAAAGCCCGCATTAGAAAATCTTGCATTCTACCATAGATATTAATTGAAATAGAAACCCAATGTGCACCCTCATATTGGTCTAGAGATTGTTCTTAATGGTCAATCCCATCCCATAAAGTCTCGAACACCGAATCATGGCGGTAGCTGCATGTAATCACGCATAGCCTTTCATGGTCACGAGTGCTTTCAACTTTACTGATATGGATTCAATATGGTAGTGTGTTAAATGGACAATACCTCATAATGAGTGATACTTCATGTGTTATCCATTTTGTTAGTCAATTCTCTCTCCTTAAGTGTCCTGAACCTAGTGTGTCACGGAGAATATCCATCATGGTTTCAACGAACTGGATATGTCTTACTTTGATAGTTAAGCGTACTTTATGTGTAACAAGACATATTGTTAGGCTAATGCCAAGAATGCCCCCTCTGCATACTCAAGGAGTTTACACAATGCCTCGAGATTTTCAACGATTATATTTTCGGCTTGATAAATCTAAATTCGCCATCTCGTTGAATGCGAAAAGAGTTGATATATTCAAATATTACAAAAGAAGTAATGAAATCAGATACAAACTTCATAAAGGCAACATAAACTAAACGGCTCCCACTAATTGGCGGTATCCCATGATACTCCTAAGCGTGTTAATGGCGTGTTGATCAAATATCTGAAGCGAAGGCCTTTGGTTAAGCGGATCTGCAATCATATCATACATTGAAATGTGCTCCTTTGCAGCGTCACCGTCTAAACTTTTTCCTTTATAATTGGTACTTGACCTCCATGTAGACCCCTTAGAGACCTACATTGGTATAATACCAACTCTATACTTTGCAAAGTTATTGTCACAATACAAGTTTGTATGGGCACATCCTGAAAATCAAATACGATCCAACTCCTTAATGAGGTTGAACTGAATTGCACAGTAGTGAGTGAAAAGCATCTTCTGAAACTCCGCTTGCATGGTAGAGGATGCTATTGACTTACATTTCTCACTTTTCCATGATCTTTGCACCTCACGCTGAATTTGAAGATGTAACTTTGTTGTTAACTCTTTCATCTGACGGTAACCAGAAATCGAATCCGAATACCCTGACTAGCTCTGAGTCCCCGAACATGTTTGTAAATCAACATATAGTCTTTTGTCCTTTAAGTACCTCATAACCTTCTTAAGCGACAACCCAATGATGTCTGGATTTGGCGATATCGCCTAGAAGTCTGTTGCAAAGGCAATATCACGGCCTAGTGCGTACTTGAGCATACATATAATACTCCCAGTGCACTAGCATAAGATTGTTCACTATTTGGGCTTTCGATATCGGAATGAGGACATTGTGACCTTCTTTCGGCTTATCACCTTTACAGAGACGGGGAGCAATTCACGGCATTGTACATGTTGAATCTTTCCTAAAGCTCGATCAACATGCCCTACGAGATAAACCCTAATAGTTCGCGAAGAGCGATTCTGTGAATCTCGATGCCCGGAGATGAGACGCCTCACGAGGTCGCCCCGTATCAAAGATTCTGATGCTCAGCTTTGTCTCATGCGGTAAGCAAGGTCAGCGCTGCGGCTTGGAATCCTCATCCACATAGAGTATCAGGAAAATGAAGTTCCTCCCACTTGACCTTGCGATATATACATTGATCTACTTTGTTCTGACAAAACGGATGGCAATAACACTATGAAACTTTAAGTACCATTGTCACGAAGCTTGCTTGAGACCATAAATAGACTTTTAGGTCTACATACAAGCGTGAGATCATTTGCCACAAAACCTTGGGACTCACATCATATCAGACTTCTTCATTAAGGTCTCAGTTGAGAAAGGCGGTTTAACATCCATGCGGTGTAACTCCATATCGAGAAATGAGCAGCAGGTACCATGATCCTCTGAAAGAATCTTTAGAATAGGAAAATGTTGCTTCATAGTCTACTCCTTCTCTCTGAGTGAAACCTTTGGCTACCAGTCTGGCTTTAAACTTCTCAATCTTTCCTTTAGGGTCCCTTTTAGTTTTATACACCTATTTGCAGGCAATGGGTCTATGATTTTCAGGTAATTCAACAAGTTCCCAAACTCCATTATGCCTCATAGATTGAATTTCATCCTTCATTGCATCCAACCACAGTTCTGACTGAGGACAGAAAGTAGCTTAAAGCATCGTCATTGGATCGACCACGTAACTACAGAGGTCTTGCTCCAGGACTAAATAGTCCTGGTATAGCCGATCGCCCTCCCTAGTGGATCTCCCACGGAGTAGTAATAGCCACATCTTTGCACCGAGAGCCTCATGAACTTCATTAGAGCCGCCTCAACAACAGATCCCGAGTCTCAAGAGGTTCAACATGTGTGTGGAGTTTCCATGTTATCTCAGATGGGAGGAGAAAAGATACCATATTACCCACCGTGTATTATTATCCTCAATAGTCTCTGCGGAGCTGCTACTTTCTACCACATCAAACTCCAAAACTCGTCAGTTCAGTGGATTCCACAATTCTCAGGCCTCAATCGGGGATTATAGAACCGATATCCCTTGAACTCCGTAAGATACAAAGTAACACCGAGTGGTTCGAGTCCAACTTACTTAATCGTCGGATTATATATAACTTCACTTCAAGTAGACATCCCCAAACCTAAGATGGTTTAAGCCGGGCTTACGCCAAATTCATAACTCAAAAGGAGTCAATGGAACGCCTCTCTGTAGGGTACACAATCTTCAATGTACAAAGTCGCTTTTCAAAGCTTCAACTCACGTGAAACCAAAATTTGTCTCTACTAATCATACTCCTTACCATTTCCATAAGAGTGCGACAGGCCTTCTACACACCATTCTGCTCAGATTTTGTGCATAGTAAACTATGCCACTATCCCGTAATCCTAAGTATTTGGCGAATTCTTGTCGTCCGCATCGCCATGCTCGCCATAATATTTCCACCCGATCAGATCTAACAACCTTATGACTTTTCCCGATCAAGCTGACTTAAGTCCGAAAAATCTTGAACTTGTCAAGAGACTCCCAAAGATTTTCTTTAATCAAGTACAAATAACCATCGAGAATAGTCATCAATAAATGTGATGAAATAAAAATTTCTACACAAGGTCGCCAGATAAGGTCCACTTTATATCGCCGAACACCTTATCAAGTCGAACTTCAGATCATAGTTTTCTTCTTATCTCGGGTCATTTTACTCTACAACAAGCCTACTTTACGTCTCTAAGTCATTTTTAAGAGCAGTAGATGTTAGTCTTTATCACCCTTCACTCTATCCTCAGAGATATGGCCGTCAGCGATGTCACAACGCATAAGACCGTTCCTGCGTGAATGGTCTCTTAGAAACAACCTTTCGCCGTTCGCCGACGGGCATGTCATCGTGAGATAAACACAACTGCACAATCCGTTTGGACATAACAACACCCAACCTTATTTCAATTAAGAAACAAAGAAATAACATTGTTCTTGGATTCAAAAGAGAGTCATACATGTCCAAACACGAAGCACGGAAACTGTTCCGTCTAAATGAAGGCATAAAAAGTGTCTTTCAACATTAATCTAAAACCAGAGTCTAGAATCAAGATTACATCTCCCAATAAACATAACACGCCTTTCGTTGTTTCACAAAGAGTTTTGATTCATCTGATTCGCTTCCTCCGGTTTATGAATCCTCAGAGTGGTAACGAACATATTAGTCAGACGCTTATCAAGCCACCAAGAACTCGGATGGTGCTTCGATAGGTTGGATTCACAAACAAGTGCTAAAGAATCATTAATTAGGCTCACGCTTCGACAACCAGTTTTTAAACTTGCACACAACTCTTCTTTATGTGACCTTTCTTCTTACAAAAGAAGCAGCGATCACCATCCCTCTCGAAGGATGTCTTCTTTGGACCCATATTGTCAGATTGACCGGTAGTGACATGAGTACCTTTATGAGTACGATTTATGAACTTTATTTTCCTTTGTGGAACTATAAACATATAAGGCCGTATGCCCTTTTCCTTCTTAAGTTTCTTCTTCCTCTCGCCACCACCTCGCTATCGTCATTAATCGATCAAGTCTCATATCGGGAATTGTAATTTGTCTTTATAATGCCAAAATCAGGTGGAAGGGTGTTTAAGGCTTGATGCACGATGCAAGCATCGTGAATGGAAACATTCGCAGCTTCGAAGTCAGCTCAGGTTTTACCATCCTAAGAGGGATGTAATCTCTAACCCAGCCAGAATCCATCATACTTCATATTGAAGAGCTAAGAAGCTGCACCAACCTCAAAGATTGATGAAGTGCGGTTTCTAGCCTCTAAGGCTTCCATCATTTCCTTTAGCAGTACAAATACTACCGGGTAAACCACTTTTAAGTGTTCTTTAATGGATTTTCATTGTCAATAAGCAAATTCGACGTTTTTCCCAAGCAGCATAGTCTCGCTTTCTCGCTTCAAGATCAGGTCGTGGATATTCACGGTTGTTTTGAAAGAGCCGATGTGAACATCTCGCCGGCTCCATTCCAAATAGAAAATCCTCTTTCCATTTCTTAAAGTTCAATCCAAAGAAGGACCTCAATCGAATGTGGAACTGGTTGCCATGTAAAAGTGACTGAAAACAAACAAATAATACAATCGCATCAAGGAATACTTATAGCTGCAGAACTACATACATCATCACATAATCACTCTTTGGGCATAAATATGACATGCTAGCTTGTACACTCTCCATATGATACGCTATGAGAACATATTCTAATCTTTCGTGAAATCACCACCTTTGGGTGTATGAATCACTAAGATCAGTCATTTCTCAAGCACATGCTATACATGTACCCCTCCATGAACTAACAAAAGATCATCTCCTTTGGGAGTATGATCATGCAATAAAACAGGAGACATCCCACCACAATATGAGACTGATATTTCTCAAACCCAGTCAAGTGTGCCACTTTGGCGGTCACAACCCGATGAACTCTTTTGAAAATTTCTCATACCGTGGATATAGCTTTATGTATCATGGTCTACTATATATAGTTATATATGTAATGCCGCACGTAAAACAAAAATGTGATGTCTTTACATTACTACGTCATGCTAATTATACCGTTCAATCTATCTATGCATAATTTAATTACACTCTACACAATCCTTATGTGGTGATATAAATGTGAGCTACCATACATATTTTCGAAACTATAGAGAAATTCAAGAAATTACGCAAAATATACCCTAAAATTACGTGTACATTGGGTTATTTACTTATTTTCACATCTGTAAAAGCTTTAAACATGTAAAATAAATATACCACAATGCAGAGCATCTCGATACGAGCCGTCGGCACTGGGTGATCGCTCCAACCGACGCCGCCGGGCGCTACACGCGCCACGGGCGGGGTCCGAACTCTACGCAAGTCATGGTCGCACCGTTCAAGTCATGATCCGCCGATGACGCCAGCGATGACGTCATCGTGTCGGGCCGGGCATCGCCATGACGCTATCCGATCGGGCCGCGATGACGCCATCCGGATCGGTCAAACATCATCGGGCCAATCACCAAGTCGCACCGGGTCGGACCGTCAAACTTTGGGCCTATGACATCACCATGACGCTGCCAAACGGTTACCGGACAGACGCGCCGGTTGGAATGTGTCATACAGAAACCGCTACGCGCGTCGCTTTCTCAAGGCTGCGGGCGGCGCAGCAGGCGAAACCGCCTCTCCTGCATGACGTGCACCCATCAATTTTTCTCGCTTCACGAGTAGATTCCAACATGCACACATTCAACTTTCATTGGATAAAAATGCCGAATTCGACAAAACTCCTGAAACAAACAAAAACGCTTTTTGTATGTTTTGACTCTAATCTATGGTAAGCTCTGATACCAAATGTCGGCCATGATATTGCCATGCCTTGAATCACCATAGTTAGAAATAAAACACAACAATGCATACCTGGTTTGGAATCCATCGTGCTTGATGCGGAATTGGCGACGATTCACTTCAGATAATGATCTCAAATCTTCTCCCTTATCCCCTTCGTGGAATACACCGGCCTACGAGATTGCCACTACAATGCAAAAAGAGGAAGTGAATTCTCTCTCTCGGGCCTACTAAGTAAAAATGTGCAAAATGGTAAAGAAGGGCAGCGGAGGGACTGAGTCATTATTTATGTAGCCAATTCCATGGCCCTTCATTTCATCAGCCGCCTGTCAGACTCGGGTCCTTATTACCCAGCTATCCCATATTGGGATCGATGACAAACTACATCGTACCTTATTAGGACTCCAACCTAATTCAATGATCTCAATTAATAAAGCCCACATTAGGAAAATCTTACATCATATTCTTCATGTATTTCCTATAAATAAAAATCCCAACAATCATTTCCTTCAATGGGAAGAGGTGAAGTAACATATGCGTTTTTCCGTCTTTCAAACAAATAATTAGTCACAAGCCTATCTAAATCCTTGATTAGTCTTTAAAACAAAGAGACTATTTTCATTGTTGTTGTTTTAAACTATTATCAAATTGGATGAATTATAGAAAACCGTATTCTTTTGTAAAGAATATTATCACTAAATCTATGGCCCACAACCTTTTGATACAAAAGTTTTGTTCTTATAATTTTTTTTTCTATAGTTTTTCTTATTTTGTATGACTTTACAAAATTTATTCATATTAACACATACATAGCATTTTTAATTATTTAATAAGTCTTTTAATTTTTAAGAGCAAATTGAAATATTTATATGCCTAGTTGTACAAGTCATTTAAACATAAAAAATGAAAAATATAAAGAAATGTTTATTATACTCTTCATTTGTGTGTAAAAAAAATCATAATTCATTGAATAACGTGGTGAAAAAATATATCTTATCAATGACAATAAATTAAATAATGACAAGCATGCTGCAACACTGTGCTCATAAAGAGATTATAAATACCACAATAAGAATATCAAATAAGTAGACTTAACTATCAAATGTATAAGCTTTTTACCCATTCATTTACTTATGTATTTAGCTTTCAATACCAATACTCAATACCCTCTGGACTGAAAACAGCTCTTACACTACAAGAAAAAAGACTTTTATTGACAGATAATTTATTTACTTATGTAAATATATGTCATTGTGTTATTAAATGAAAACAACAACATATGTAAGCCTTTGAAAGTTACTCTTGACACATGTCTAATATAGGACAACAATAAACATATAATAAGCTTACCTTTTAGATATTTTTAAGTCAACTTCAATTTACAACTATGATATTTTTGAAAATTTTATTAAATTTCAAATATTTGATGATAACCCAAACATATTAAATTAATAATTTCAAAATTTTATAAAAAAAGGCATTTCAAATTATCCAAGAAATTAACATAATCACATGAATTAAAATTAAGAAATAAAAATTATTTTATATTAATTAAAGCATGTTTTAATATATTTAATCTGAAACAACAGAGAGGGGCCTTTGTGGATAAACCCTAGCTTTTGTTTCTATCTTCTACACTCACGTTCTTTCAGCAAGGCAGAAACGACGTCGTTCTGCTCTGCAGTGCGGTAACTCCTAACCTTAAACCCTTCATCTTGTCATTCTTGTCATCATGTTTTTCTTTCATCTCATTATTCCTCATATTGCCATTCTTATCATCATGTTTTTCTTTCTTCATTCTCCGTCATCTCCTTCTGACATGCTTGAATAGCTGGTATGTGTTTGTTTGCTTCTAGATCAGGAAATATGGAGATTTGATATAGATTGAGCGTTTTTAATATGTTTAATGAGAGTACACTCGATTATCGAATTTGCTTGATCTACAGTTAGGCACTTAGGGATTGAGAATTTTTTATTGAAATTTTGTATGATTTTGGTTGTGGATCAAGGCGAATCTTTGATTAAAGAGGTGTGAGCTTTTTTGAGTTAAGGAGCGGTTAAAGACTTGGTGTAATAAGCTGATTAGAAGGCCCTGAGTAAAATTGCGGATTAAGAATCTCGAGTTGAAATTGTGGGATTTTAGAGCTTATGTTACAAATGGAAATTTGATCTTTGAGCAATACTAAGGGAACCACACTTTGTCGTTTCGGCAACAAAGGTTGCTTACTTGAACACCTTCCTAAGGAAGAATAAAAATTCTTCCTTTTACATAATGGTTATTGAGTTTACAACAAAATTTGGATGTTTTTTCAATGGGTATGATGCAATTGGGGTCAGGGGTATGGTTCATTGAGTTAGGCTTTATGGTGGGCACCTTGCAGTTGGTGTTCCTCAATGTTCAAAGATGGAGCTTGTTTTCTTGTAAAAGTATGTTTTTTGTGTGTTGACATTTTATTTTTTTCCCATCTATTATTACTTTTGTATTGTACCTTATAGCACTGTAGAGCTTTATTCGACAGATTAGATGCAAAGAACACCACTCTCAACAATACTGCCTGTGTACACAGATCTGGCCACCGACTCCTGAGCAATTCCGGCACGTATCGATCTCAGCAGACGGCCGACATCGACCGATACGTAAATTCAAATAAATAGAGAGTTTAAAATTATATAAATTATTAGAGCATGTATCATTTAAAACTAATAAAATAAAAATTGTTTTATGTTTAATACTATTTAAATAACTATAAAACATTCTTACAAAATTATAATATACTTGTTACAAATACGTGTATTATAAAATTAATTAAATAGTACATAAAAAATAAAAATAATAGTTTAATTAATTGTAATTATTTATTTAAAAATTTTAATAATTTTATTTAACAAAAGCAATTTTATTGTTTGTAGTCATACTATTCCTTTAACTGTCCCACATACTAAATATATTTAAATCATATCATACCCGTGATTAATAACTATCGAACCCAAATCCATCCCCATCAAGCTACAGTGATTTTGACTATGCGACAAGAGCTTCACTTCACATAACATACTCCAGATTCTCAAGTTCACTGGTGACTAACCATCTCACCTATATATTTAGTTTTGTAGTCCCAATCATCTCAATTTATAGATTTAATGATTTAATAAAGTTTAAATATATAAAAATAATTATACTATTATATTAAGCTTATGGTAAGTTAGATATTTAAAAGTAATTAAGTCCTATCTTCAAATTCATCTTAAATTAATTTAAATAATAATTTATTATTATAATTTTCAAGCAAAAATTGTTATTGAAATGTTATAACTAAACTAATCGCTTAATATCATATCCGGAATTATAAAATAATGATATTTGTTTCAAAAACAAAATCTCAATATTAGAATTCAACATAAACCTCAATTGGAGAAAATAATAAATAACCCACTTTCCTCATTTCGTTGGAAGTTAAAAATATCTCAAAATTCCCCCATCTTTCACTTCTCCTCCTGTTTTCTTGTTTTTTTTGCTTGTTGAACCTTAATCACCAAGTACTGTGTCTTCACTACGAGGGACGGAGAAAGACCAGTCGCCATCGCCAGTCGCAAAAGCCACTCTCATCTATTTCATGGTCTAACAGTCGAGATCGCTCCCAAACGCCTACTAAATTCCTCCATGGTTCAAAAGTTCCAAAAGTTTTGATTTTTAGTGATTTTGGAGAGGTATCTACTAAAGTTTTGATTTTTAGTTATTTAAAGAAAAATATTTAATAATTGATTTTTTTGTTGTGTCAAGGTAAAACAGATTAAGAACACGAGAATCTAAGCTCCTCTCTCGAGAATACCCTAGTTGACCGAAATAACTGTTCTTCACGACCGATCCAGTTTGGGCCTACGGCCGATTTTCTATCGAGTTTATATGCATCAGATTCGGTATCGGACTACAAGGTCACCTCTGAGGCGGATACGATCACGAGCCCGCCTCGGAAGCTTTTGAACCGCGCTCTCAACAACCTAAGGACCACTGGACCTAATCTCAACAACCACTATCTCGTTCGAAAGAGAGTTTCATATGATAGGCCAATATGGGTATGGGCCCAATAAATTCTCAAGTCTCAATTTTAGGTTTTGAATAGAAGAGGCAGTGAGTTTGGGATAAAATAAATAAAAACCATTATCATTATTAGTTAGAAATGCATCAAGTCGCTTTTCAAAGCTTCTCGTTTTTACCTTGCCAATGGTTTTGTTAATTCCACCACATATAAAAATGTCATAATCCCATGCCCTAGCTCTAAATTTTATGGGTCTCCTCGAATACTGAGTCGAGGCATATTAATGACCCCAACAATCTATTATCAATACTCTATATTAAGTATGTTCGTATATTATATATCAGACACACAAATATATTGTATACATCATTATTTTCTTTGGTCCGATTCCCATCTATCTCTTTTACAGACAAAAATAGGTGAATTTTTGTTGACTCTCACCGAATCACCTTTTACAAATTTATATGTCGTTATTACCAGAGGACTATTGTCTAATCCTCTAACTTCGCCTATAAACTTGGTTGGCACCCAAGGATCTCCTATAATCTATCATTTCCAATTTTATTTCAGAAGATACACCTAAGTGCACTGTGCTCTAATAAGTACAAATGGATTTAAGTCCATATCTATCCCAATGCAGATCTTAAGAATTTTCATCAACTACCCCACTACTTGAGATTCATACTATTCGGGACCATCAATTGGATAATCTATGAAACAAATAAGAAAAGCCGAATTAAACTCATAAGAAAATGAAAATTAGAAATAATCAAATAAATGAATGAAAATAAGACTAAGTTCTATAACGAGAAATGAATATCAATAATTATCATAAAGAGACACATAAAGAGAAACAAATTGTGAGGTAATGATCAATTCCTCGTAGTGTGAGTATTGATTGAATTTCTGATTATCTCACTTAAAATTCGTCTATGCGAACAGAATAAGTACCGGATTTCTCCACACTCCACATTGCTATCTCATTTTTTCGATTCTTCGAATTACGTGGATTGATAACTACTTTTAACAAGAACTTTAACTGGGTATTTTCTTAATATCATACCCATTTATGGACTCACACCTTTTAGCCTCCAAGTTACTCCACAAGGATATACAACCTAAATTACTTTCCTCGAAATTAGAATAGATCAACCTTCCTCGACAGAGATCTCGCCTAACACGGATCGCATCACTATCCGACCGAGGTGAAATCTCATTGCTAAATAGATAAGTCAGTTAACTCGTTTCGACTTCAAGTGAGGAGAGGATTTATCTGTTGAACTTGTGCCGAAAGGATCCCTAATAGCAAAGTTAGTATACCTTTCAAAGAACTAGACGTTACCCTGTGATTTGTCTTCCCGTGTCACTCAGAGACTTCCTTGAAATCGGTACGACGCACCCCCCCAACGGGTATAAGAAACTGGAGACCAGATCCAAAACTTCAATAAAACCCATAACCGAAGTAAATTCATAAATTGAAATGAACAAGATACCGGAAAATACTACAGAAAGATCAATTCTAACTAAAACGTTTCTCTAAATGGAGGTCGAAATCTCTTAATTACCGAATTACACACTACAAAGATTCCACTCCGATCAATGTAACGACCAGAATGGAACCGAACAATCGAATTGCGTGACTGGTTCGAAATTCCACGCTCCGTAGTAATTTGAAAAGAAATTGATTTCAGCATTCGGCCACCAACGATAACATCTGATCCAAACAAAACAAAACAAAAAGAAAAAACAGCGAAAAACAACTGCTCTAAAATGACGAAAAGAAAATAAAAGAAAGAAAGAAAAGAAAGAAAAGAAAGTGAAGCCGCAGTTACCGCATCTCTCTTCCGATGCGCCCGCGACTCAAGGCTGATCCGGTAGCCTTCTTTTATGTATTTCGCCGGCCTCAAACCAAATGTACTCACGTGGATTTCGTGAGTAGCCGTGCCCCCATCGCCCAGCCAGGACTCGCCTTCATCGCGATTATCGAATTCATGTCGCGACATTGACTTAAAGTTCTCGCATCCTTCGAACCGGTCGTCGTGCTGTCACGACACCAATCGATGCCCTGCGTGTTTCGCTGATCGCCGATGTCGCTGACATCACGGCCTCGCCGCTGACATTCTTCAGTCCTTCGCGTTCAATACCGCTCTCGGCGTCGCGACATCGATGTTGTCGCGGATACGGGCTCAAGTCTCCTCGCAACCTTTCTTTGTTTGTCGTGATGTCGCGACATCAATATCTTGTCGCTACATCGCCGTAATCGCTTTCCTTGAAAGGGGATTTCCACCGATGTCGTGGATCAACCTCGTACTCTGTAAGTCTTCGATGTTCTTCGGATGTCTCGACTTCATCCATATTCACAGAATAATTGGTTGTGTACTTGGTGTCGCTGACATCGCCTTCTCGGCTTGTGGATATCATTTGATGTCATTGAAGTTGCAATGGTTGTTTATGATGTCGCGACGCACTTCCGTCGCGATATCACTCTTTAATTTCGCCCTTCTTCACATTTAAACTGTGTTTCCTGTCGCGACCTGCATCAACTTCCTTTTAATCTTCCTGATATCGCGACTTTAACCTGACCGCGGTAGACCCAATAACCGCATCAATGACTCAACCATTGCTTTTTATTTCTACTCGCTTATCTCGACCGCAGATTTATCCAATTTATTGTCGCATTTTCCATCTTTTCTGCTTCCTTCCCGCTAATGACAAATTGGTGAGTTTCTTCACAATTTCGTATATTAAATATTCAATTTAACTTAAAATCAAATGTAAAAATGGACTAAAAAGAGATGACTTTAAGCTCATCAAACTCCCCAACTTAAAGTTTTGCTTCGTCCTCGTTGTTAGTGTTAAAGAATTGCTCTGGTCTCTCAAACAAGGAGAACATTTTTCTCGTTTTATTTTAACTACCTTATCCCGAATCAAAATATCACGTGTTTTCAAAATCCACTTGAAAATCTCCGGGCAGAAGTAGAAAACTCTGGGTACACTTCTATTACAAAAATCCCGATAAACTAACATTTATATGTATACAGCTTCATTATTTAAGCCTTGTTTCGTTGTGTGTGCGTGTCAACAACTTTCTAAATTTTGTATTAGATTTAGTCAATCTCCTGGGAGGTTTTCTCAAACTGTTTATTAAAGTCCCATATGCTGGTTTTTCATATTAATCTCCACTAATGTAGGTGATTTCAACCTTCAAAATCAATCGCCCAGCTTGTAATGTTAGGTTTGGGTAAAGGGGTATGATGAATGGAATTTTGTGCCGAGATTACCCAAACTCTTTTTCTTTTCATCCATCGCTTTTTCCCCAAACTCATGTTTGGGCTACTACCTTTGAATTTCTTCTTTTCAACCGTATGTTCCCAATTTTCTTTTGGTACTTCGAACTCGGGAAAATTTCATCTAATAACCCCTTCAGATTTCCAGTGCTTATGTTTTTGTCCTTTTAGGCTTTCTAACACTCTTAGCTAACTTTGCTAGTAGCCCCCATACCGTATGGCATTAGGGTACTAGGTGTTTAAACACCCTAAGAACTTAATTGTTCGTATGAGCTCACAAGACAAAAACTATTCCTTTTAACTTTCTTTCCTGTTGTATTTTCCCTCGTCTTCGATCTCTTCCTCACCTTCGTACACTTTTCGTCTTTTTCCTAATAAAAACTCCCCAAAACTTTATCTCTTTCTTCTTCTGAAGTTCTCGTCATCATGTATTCTTTAATGAAAATTAATGAACAAGAATGGCTGGGCTTTTTAATCGGCTTTTCTCGATATGGAATAACTTGGCACAACTTCAGAACTAAGGTGTATGCACAAAGATATACGTAGTGGTGAATGGAAAAGTCTAAACTGCTCAATAATGGCTCAGATTACTTTTCAGTTTGGTTGCTTTCAACTAAAATTTCGCCTCGATCAATATTCATACCAGCTTCTAGGATCAGGATTATAATTTCAGATTCTAAAACTTTCCTAACTTCAATTAAAGTTCGAAGGTGTGGTCGACCGAGGTGTATTGTTTTCTCCAAGACCTTTGCTTATTCACTGTATATTTACATTAGTTTATCAAAAGTTTCGTTATATCAGTAACCAATTTCTAGATTTTTCAACCCAAACTGAACCTGAACAAACAATATCTATTCTTAGTTCCAGTTTCATCATTCATGTTATCCATTTATTTCCAATAAATTTAAAAGATCAGAAACGTTATTTCGATTCCAACAGAAAATAAACTAATACAGAAACAAAATCCATACATCATGATCAACAAATTGTAAATCAAATGTAGACTTTATTCAAATATCAAAGATTTCATGTTACTGAAGAATCGCTCATTTACAAACATTTTTTGTAACTAGACTTCTAGAAAAACTCTCTATTTTCTGACTTTGCAGCTCCCCGTTTCAAAATTTGGTTCTCCAGACCTTGAGCTCCTAATGAGTGATTCGGCGTCGCTAATGCTGTGCAAACAAATCGGGGCTGCTTCAACCTTTTCTTGAGTTTTTGATTGATGGATTCTAACTAATCCATATTCCCTTCCATCAATCCGCCGATGAAACCATCGCTTTTATGAACAAATGTTGAACTGGTTTGTTTTCCGATTCCATTCATTCCATAAACAGTTGTTTTCACCCTGACTCTTCCCTTGCTCTCATCTCTCCTTCCCTTCATTCTTCATTGCTTCTAATTCCCTTACTTTTCCATTCCTTTTATAATGAGTTGTGTCTCTGGGAAGAAACAAATCATTTATTATTTCCTTCAATTTTCTATGGAATATTAAATGAGACTCCTCATCATGCCCCCCGATCACATTTTTTAATCAGATTTTTGGCTTTTCAATGGGAAGTTGGATCGTTTTTCTTCATAGTCTTTATTCTCCCTCTAATTATGCCTCTTGAACCGAAAATATTCTTATAGTTTGTTGATCAAGACAAATTGCTTCGCATTTATGACCATTTATTCTTTCTAAATTGACAAATTTGGGGTGACTCAGAAGTTCGACGCGAATGAGACTTGACACCGGTTCACTGTGGGACATTTTCCCTAAAGACAAGATACTGCTATCGGGACTTTAAATACAAATTAATAATTTTCGATGTCATGACTTGGGGATTTTCATGTTAGACCTCAAATTCTAAGTCACAACAAGAATGTTCTCCTATTCCTAGATTTCGAGGAGCCACTAAATTTTACTCTTTTGACCTTCTTTCCATTTATTATTCTTCACACTCCCACATTCTCGTCGACTCTCTCGACCAACAAGCTATGTCTCAAAACAACAAATAATCCAAATAGCAAAAGAAGATTACAGTTTATTCAATGTTACTTAAAATAATTCATTAACTTACTCTTATTTTTATCTTCGGACCGACAATTCCTCTTAGTCAATAGTTAATATCACACAAGATAAAAATAGTCTCCAAACTTGCAATTATTACTTTAAATATAAGATCCTAATCAATTAATTCAACTCAAATGCAAGTAAAATAAAGATAGGGAAAGAGGGAGACTCCCTTTTATTCCAACATGCACCTCAGCCGCCCGAATGTGGATTCGAGACTCTTCTTCCGTGCACCATTCCTTCCACAACTCGTCTGCTGGGTTTTAGTTGACTCTTTCATTTAACACGACAATGCATCCAATTTGGACTCATGGCCGATAATTTGTTCATCACATTCCTTTTACTCTCTTCGCCTCCGCTATTTCTTCCTTCCTCATGTTTGAATGACACCTCCCGTCTGTAAGTAAGTGATGGAGTAAAGAATTTGCTGAAATAAGCTCTCATCAGCTCCTTCCAGGTGTTAACAGATTCAATTGGTAGGGAGTTAAACCATGTTGCAGCCATATCTCGTAAAGAGAATGGGAACAACTGCAGCTGAATAACTTCTGGCTCCACACCATCCATCTTAACAGTATTAGCCTTCTGAAAATCTTCCTGCGCGCTTATTTGATCTTCTCTGGATGGCCAAGAACCGACAGCCATTTTGACCATCGTACTGCCGGTTCGAGCTCAAAATCACAAGATTGATTGATGGTCGCTCCATTGCTAAATATTTATCAGGATGAATGTATTCCATAAATTCTCCATAGTGTCATGCTGCTCCTTAGGTCTTTGTCGCACATTCCTCGGCTGGCTACACCATCTAATCCTCTATCCGTCATGGTCAGATGAGCCGCCTTCCCGTAGTCAAGTAGACTCGTGATCAATAGATTGTACTCAATCAACAAACATTTTCAATATAATAAGTAAAGTAGCGCCAAATCGAACCACCGAATTGCTATTTTTGTTCTTTTTCTAAAAAAAAATCCAAATTAGTATTTCCTTCTTTCATCTGAATATTGATTTATAAAATTCTTTCGATCCCCGGCAACGGCGCCATAAAACTTGTTGACTCTCACCGAATCACCTTTACAAATTTATATGTCGTTATTACCAGAGGACTATTATCTAATCCCCAAATTTCGCCATAAAAACTTGTTGAGACCCAAGATCCTCCTATAATCTATCATTTCCAATTTTGGTTTCCCTGCAAGCATACACTGCAAGTGCCAGTCGGATAAGTAATAAAATGGATTTAAGTCCGCATATCGATCCCACAGATCTCAAGAATTTTTCATCAACTACCCTGACCACTTTGAGATTCATACTATTTCGACCATCAATCGATAAGAATCTTGTTCAAATGTGAAAAGTCAAATTAAACTCAGCAAGAAAATGAAAATTAGAAATAACTGAAATAAAATGAATGAAAATAAGACTAAGTTCTATAACGAGAAATGAATACTGAATAATTATCATAAAAGAGACACATAAAGAGAAACAGCTGTAGTGAACGATCAATTCCTATAGTGAGTATTGATTGAATTTTCGACACTCACTCTAAATCCATCTGAATAACAGAAAATGATTTCTCCACACCCACATTTCCTCACATTTCATTTTTTTTCCGATTCTCTCGAATTACGTGGATTTAGATAACTACTTAACAAGAACTTCCTCGAATCCGGTATTTTCGTACTTCATACCCATTTTATAATCGTACACCTTAGCCTCCAAGTTACTCCGCTGTGATATACAACTTCCAAATACTCTTCGAAATTATGAATAGATCAACCTTTCCTTGATTAGATCTCGCCTAACACTAGATTGGCATCACTATCCGAATTGAGTGTGAAATCTCCGCTTGTTAAATGTATAAGTCGCTTAACTCGTTTCGACTTATGGAGGAGAGGATTTATCTAAGTGAACTTCACAGAAGCGCAGCGATCCCTACGCAGGTTAGCATATCATGATCTTGACGTTAATTCCTCAGATTGTCTTCCCTGTGTCACCAGAGGACTTTGAAATCGTGGTAATGACGCAATTCTTAATCTGCATAAGAAACTCGATATTCGCATCCAAAATCAATAAACCCATAATCAAGTAAATTCATAAATTGAAATGGAACAAGATACTGGAAAATACTACGTATGATCAATTTTAACTAAACGTTTCTAAATGGAGGTCGAAGTTCCTTAATTACCGAACACTACATTAATTAAGATTCCACTCGATCAATGTAACGATCGCAATGGAAATCGAACAACTGAATTGGGTGTGACTCATTCAATCTACACGCCTGCAAAATTTTAGAAAAGAAATTGATTTCATTCGCCTTCAACCAACGATAACATTCAGATCCAAACAAAACAAACCAAAAAGAAAAATACGCGAAACAACTGCTCCAAAATGACGAAAAGAAAATAAAGAAAGCAAAGAAAGAAAGAAAGAAAAGGAAGCCTAGGCTACCAGATCTCCTTCCTATGCGCCTACGACTTGCGCTTTCGATCTCGTAGCCTTTTTATAGTTTCTGGGCCAAATTCTAAACCCAAATGACTGGCTGTGGATTTATAGCCAGCCCAAGTTACTCCGCTCCAAGCCAGACTCACAGCTTCATCGCGACATCGAATTCATGTCGCGACATCGACTTAAAAGTTCCTGCATCCTTGAACTGGTTGCTCGTGTTGTCACGACACTAACTGATGCCCTTGCGTGTTTCAGCGGATTGCCAGATGTCGCGAAGATCACGCCTTGTCGCTGACATTCTTTCTAGTCCTTGCAAATTTCATGGTTTCGCTCTCGATAACGGACATCGATGTTGTCGCGGACATGGGCCTGCGCCCCCGCGAATCTTTGTTTGTCGGATGTCGCATACATCAACATCTCGTCAGCGACATCGCCCTCGTACCGCTTCCTTGAAAGGATTTCCACCGATGTCGTGGACATCAACCTCGTGGTTTCAAAGTCTTCAGATGTTCTCTCAGGATGTCTCGACTTCATCCATACCCTTCACGGTAACAATTGGTTGTACTTGGTGTCGCGACATCGCCTTCTTGTCGTGGATATCATTTGGATGTCGGCCGAAGTTACGAGCATTGATGATGCTGCACTTCGTACTTCCTGCCGCGACATCACTCTTTAATTTCCTCGCTTCCTTCTTCAAATAAGCCAAATCTTCAGTTTCTCACATGAATTCTGATCAATCTCCTTTAATCTTCCCGATATCGCGACTTTTAACTGGACTGTAGACCTATTGAACCGTGATCAATGACTCAACCAGTTGCTTTCATTTCTACTCTGCCATTCGACTGCATTTTTATCCACTTATTGCTGCATTTTCCATCTTTATTGCTTCCTTCCTGCTAATGACAAATTGGTGAGTTTCTTCACAATTCTGTATATTAAATATTCAATTTTAACTGAAAATCAAACAGAAAAATGGACTAAAAAGAGATGACTTTTAAGCTCATCAATTTTCACAAGTGATTCTTCCATATATAAGCTTTATCATTATACACAGTTCATGGTGTTGTTAATATAGTTTATCTATTAATGTTGCTAGGCCTATTTGACACTAAAGATATTTGATTTCTTTGACTTAGTAATGAAGAGATACCATTTTAATTTATCGGCTTATCAAGGTGCATTCTTTTCTTAAAATGTAGTAATAATATTTTAACCATTCTAAATGATCAATTTGGTGACATGTTTCTGAAAAGGCTTTTCGAAAATACATGATTTGGAACAAAAGCATGCATTGTTGAACATTCCTATTATTTCATGCCAAGATTTGGAACAAAAAGCATGCATTATCGCACTCATTCCCTTGTGTATATCTTGTTTAGATTGGTTGCACTCCCTTATTTTTACGTCATTTTATAATTTATCAAGCACAAAAAATCATCATTTGAAGATTACCGATAAAAGGAGCTTTAGCATCTGAGATCATTATTGTGAGGTGGATAGATTGAAAAATTTGCTATCTTGCATCTTAAATTCTATGAGGGCTTGAAGGTTGCTTGACTGAAACTCTGGTAGGAAGCCGGACCATGCATGTGGGGAGTATCTCTCAAAAAGTTTTACCATAGAAAGCAACAATATTATTTGTCTTTGTTGATATTATCTTATTGGTTTTTTTTTTTTTTTTGTTATTTTTTTAAGGATGTTTAGAGTTTCCATCTTTTACATTACTCGCTTACCTATTAGAATTCATATTACACTCCATGTTTCAGTGGCCGATCATGCACGCGTGATGTAATTGTCATAACTTGTATCAGTTTTCATCAAATCCAGCAGCCTACGTATGCTCGTGCCGTGTTTTTAAGCATCCCAGAACATTGTATGCCTTTCTTTTAATTATTATATTGATGTATTTGTTTGACAGTGTCTTTATGAAACTAACGATGAAAGATGGAAAATAAAATAAAGTGCATCATACACTATTTTTGAGGATTCGCTTCAGATATGCCAACTGCCTTGTCTCATTTGAGAGGAAAGTTCTTCCTTCGAAGTTGCTCTTTGTGTTACATAAATTCTAAAGTTGATTCTTGGAGCAAATCTCGCAACTTCTCTTTGCCATTTTGAGGTAAGTTGGTAAACAACAACAAAGAACAAAGAGGAACATTACATGTATTTGATCTTAAAACAATTTAAGATGATTTCCTCAAAGATGGCTTGATATAATTTCTTTACAAATATTTCTTCACTTTTCAGAAAATTGCTTCTTAAATTTCCTTTTACTTCCCTTTGTAGGTTCATTGTGTCGCTTGATAGAAGATCAATCTACAGCTCTCAAGTGGATTTTGCAAACAGTATCTGAGGCTGCTCTCCGTAGGGGTTGTGTCTGTGCTTGCTTTACAAAATTTTTGAAGACCAGATTTCTCTAAATTCAAGTTCTTTTTAGGAAGACTCAATTATATATTTTCTTCTCATTGCCTTCCCCGACAGGTGTTTTTATGCATTAATTGCACTTGGTTAACTATAGCTTAGTTCCAATGATTCGTTCAACATTGAATCGCTTGTGGTGAAATTGTAATTTTTTCTCGATCGAGGAAATTGTAAAAGTCTTGAATTGATTATTTATTTTTTATAAATCAAGCATTAGTAGGAGTCTGAAGATATATTTGTATGAGCTTCTGCAAAGATCAATTAATGAAGTAAAGAGGATATCGCACAACCCGCCCCCTCTCTCTTCACACACACACACACAAATAGGAAGTTTCCCAAACTAAAACACATGTGGATACTCTGAAACTAGGTGTACTGTGAGGGGTCTCAAAGCAAATTCATCGATGTCCGACATTGGGTAACAAGTAAACAAATTGGCCTAGAGCAAAACAATCGATTCCATGCAAAGAACCGAAGGGTTAACTAAGAGATCGAAGGGTATGTGGGTGGTGATGGTGAATAAGTAGTACTACTTTTATGTAAATAAAATATCTTAAACTAATAATTTTTCGCTTATCTTAGATTAATTAAATTAAATTTAAAATAAATCTATCATTTTATTTCGGATTTACTAGTATCCTTTAGTCCAAAATAAACTCAATCACACACAGAACAACAATTATACATAAAAAAAATTATCTCACATATTGCCTTAACCTTTGTCGATGCAAAAAATAAAGGTCTATCAATTGCAAAAAAATCCACTAAATATGAAATAATGAAAATCGACATTGAGTAATTAAAGCCCACTATCCTAGCTGTAGTCTTAAGAAAAACCCACAACTACCTCACAGCCTTGACCTTCCCTAGATATAATGGACCCGGGCAATATCTCTGAGCTCATTTTTACCGGATTGTTTTCTTATTCCATTGCTTCGTTTCTTCTGTTGTTAAATTTTTCTTCACTTACTGGCCACTGGTCATGTTTTTTCTAAATTCCTCTTAAATAGTGGAAGCTTTGATCCCTATTATTATTTTTGTTCTACTACTATCTCATGTAGAAGAGATCCGCTTTCATGATCAACTCGAATTAATTGGCTGCATGCTTTTTTGCCTTCCATGGCGCATAAATGAGGCTATAAAAGTGGTCGTCCAAAGATTCAAATTATACAGGTAAGTATATTTCGTGGATTATTGATTTGGCAAAATTTACACATGGATCGATGGAAAACATTTACACCGAGAGTGGTATGATATCTGCTCATCATCATTTTATGCTTTCTATTTCAGGACCACAAAGTTTGTTTGGGATTGTGCATGTTATTCTGATTGTTGAACCACATATATTCTGGGAGCATGTTGAGCCTATATTGCTAGAACTTTTGTAGCTAACTTGATTCGGTGGTTAAAAAAAAATCTAGTAGCCATTCTCTTTCTTTGTTTCATTTAGTTTATATTTCACTTTGTATTTGATCTTTCATGGATACCTTATCCTTTTCTTCATTGAATCCATCAAGCTTCATATCCGAAAAGTGTTTTATCTCACTGATGATGTAGTCCTGGGATCGTATAAGCAGGTTATATTTTTATAGGCATTCAAGTGAGCTTAAACAATCTTTATTACTAATGCTGTGATAGTTAAACATGCTTGCAACCTTGAACATACAAACTTGAAACTTATAGGACACTTTTGGATGACTTGTTCAGCTTTTTTAGTGGTACAGCATGTCTTATCCTTCGCTTACGGGTGACCCGTGTGGATAAAAAGGGATGTAGATTTTATAGAAGGCGAAAAAAATATCATTGCACCGATGCATGTGGCATGAGAATAGACAAAGATGCATTTGAATACCTTTCTCCGGGTATGTAAAACTTGTGTTTTACCTTTCGTTTGAATAAGTTTATGTCAGGCTGCTAGAGGATAATAAAAATGTCATTAATCGAAACAAACTATTTGACTTTGAGCATTTCAAGCAGTTTTGTGTGTTATATTTTGATTCATAGGAGAATATGATAAGGTGCTATCCAAAATGAGTAATCGAGTTTATAGATCCACATGGCTATTTTCTATCCAATCTATAAATGTAATTTTGACAATTATTTACAAATTGATATATTTTTTATCTTAGTATTTCTAGAAGTCTTGAATAAGGAAGAATCAGAGAACCGTGAGTTGTGAGCAACAATGTAGCTTTATGAGAAATAATATACTTAGGTTTTATTTACTAATTTTTTGGCTTCCTTTTTTTTTATAGATGAGAGTGGTGGTAGATCGGAGAAACCCATATGCTGCTTCGTTTAATTTAGTTTATGTTTTTAAGGGAAGTGTAAATATACTAAATTGAAATTCCCATATTTTAGAAAAGTTGGATCGTGTTAATAGCATGCCCGGAAGCCCGCATTATTTTCCCATAGTTTCATTATTTGTTTCCCTAAATTTAAGTATCTGGCTGCTACATGAATTTGGTTGTTCGTTATGCAAGTCCCATTTGTACAAATTATTATTTTTGTATAGTTTCTTTTAATATTCAAGAAAGTATCACTACAACTTCTTGGTTTCAACAGGGAAATAAATAAGGCATTATGTGGCTTTTTTTTATCAATCCAAATGTCAGTAGTATCAGAGATTGTTTAAAGGTGATGGACCTTGCGGGCCCAAATTTCGATCAAGGATTCAAGGTCTCCGACAAAGATCTCTGTGATAAATCGCTCTAAAGGATTAATATCTAGTTTTTGTTATTTTTTGAAACACTTTTTTGTATGCTTTACTTAGTTTTAAAAGGTGCGCCTAGGCTCAAGGCACGACTACTCCCACCTCACCTTCCAACACATGTGTCTTACTGAAGAGGCGTGCCTTATAGACTATAACTGCTTTTAAAAACACTTTTATTCTTGAAATTTCTAATTATATATTGAAAATTTTCTACTACTTTTTCATTGAATTTTTCTTTTTTAAATATTAGGAATCTTTAATTTTTTAAATTAATATAATCATATTTTATAAAATTGTTGTGCATTTAAGGTCACATTTCACTTCACAAAACCCTCACTTTAGGTGCACTCGCCGCAGCTCTAAGTGGCCTTTGTACCATGCCTTTAAAAATTATGATGCTTATGATTTTGGTACAATAACTACCATGTTTGTTTGTGTTGTGTACTACGTACAAATATATGCTCATGTATAGTCTTCCATTGACATAGGACAATGTTTGGTTTTGTGCATTGATGGCTGCTTTTGTCATTGCTAACTTGCTTGTTTGGAATGGTTTTTGCTTTCTCCTCGAGAAGCGCTAGAAGCTCCTATGCTTTTGGAGCAAAACGAAGGAATACATGGGACGAGCAACCTGGAATTCAAGAAAAGGCCTCTCCGAACATCAATATGATGTCAGGTAGTGACAGGAATCAAGCCAGGTGCTTTGAGGAGATCCCGAAATTAAAACTACAATTCAATGGCTTATCACTTTTACCAGACTCCTCCACTTCTTTTAAACTTTCTACTTCCCCGTGGTGCAGGGAACAATAGTCACGAAATGTTTAGTCAAAGCATAGCTCATTAAATGCCCTAGATGGATTGAACTATAAATGCAAGGCCCTCCTAGTTATTCAGTGTGCTCTTGGGGCCTGAGGCGTAAGGCGACTAGACTAGACTTTATAAGTGCGGTGCAATTCATTTGTCAAATATATATTTTGTATGGTTGCTTTCCTATTTTTTTATGACTTTCTGCATTTTCTTGTCTATTTTAGTTTATTTTCGTCTCCTCTTACAGAGATTACATGGTTAGGGTTAGGTTTTTTTTTTGGAGTTGAAACATGGCAGGTTAGGGGATCATACACAATGGGAGGGGTTGAAATCTGAAAATCAGCACCTTGGGTCAAAATGACGTTGTTTTGGTGCACTAGAGGCTTTTTTTGACTCAAGGTACAACTCAAAAGGATGTTGCTCGATGTCAAAATAACTTGATCCAAAATGACACTGCTTTTGAAAAACATGAGACTAAAACGATATTACAAAAAAAAAGCTCTAGGGCTTCACAAATTTCAACAACAAAGAAAATGGAAGAAGAAGAAAAGGAAAAAAACTAAATGCTTAAGGAGAGGTGTCGCGCATCGAGTGGTGGCTCCTAGTTTTTAGTTCTTGACAACTATGGTTCCCTAGTTTTGACAAAATTCACTTGTTTGTGTCATTAATCTTGCTAAATGTTTTTCTCCGTTCATCCCACGATTTCAAAATATACAATTGTTGGTCATATCATAAATTTCCTCACCCGGCTTGACAACTGGAATAGCCAACTGTTACTCTAAAATGGTTGTGATGCTTTCACAAGTTTTCAAATGCGCATGCATTTTCGGCTAAGAGTTGGCGCCAACTTGCAATTGGATGCGATTCCAGTCTGTTTGTGTTTGCTTGAAAATGAGCCAATGTTAAATCTTTTGTTTCACAAAATGATAATACTTCTTTTGTTAATATGGGTACATTTTTCTCATGCATTAAGACCTTTCATTTCGCACCACACATTCATGGAGGCATTAAAGACTTTGGATGAGGTATTTATGTCTTTACTTAAAACTTCGCAAGAGGCACTACACTCCCTGAGAGATACACCAAAATTACTTCTAGTGTTTTTATAAGGAAAAGAAAAATATTATATATAAAAGAAAATCAAATATAATCAAAATTCTTCAAAATTTTATATATTTTTAAATTTCTAGGTCCTTATATTATAGAGATAACAAATAAAATGAGTTTGAATAAAACATATAGAATTAATTTATTATATTTTTCTTCAAATTCTTTTTCCTTTCTAATTTTCTTTTTCTATTTTTTCTCACTATTTTAGTCTCAAAGATCTCCATCAATATAAGTATAGTCAACTGCTATGATTTTTGTGCTTGCAACCAATTTACTAAATGACCCATCACAAGCAATCTTCCACTAGCATGGAGTTCCAAAATTGTGTTTTGATAGATTGAAGATTTTGTATTTGAGATAACAATGGGCTTACCATTCAGTTAACTCTATACTGGAAAAAAAAAAATGAATGACTCACTACGGCCCTTACTTCGCCAAGGATACCATGAGTAGGAAGATGGTACCAAAAGAAATTATGAAATGGTACTTAAGCTTGGAGTGATTATCTTATCTATTAGGCTGGTCTTTTGCTAGGTTCTTTTATTGAGTTTGGGCTACTACAAGAAAAGAAAATTTTGTAAGGAAAATTATTTTTTTCATGTTTGGTTCCATCTGAAAATATAAAAGAAAATCAAATATAATTAGGGAAATTCTTCAAAAATTTACATATATATAAATTTTGGTTCTTATATAATGTAGAGAAACAAATAAAATGAGTTTGAAGAAAACATAGAATTAATTTCATTAAGTTTAAACTTATTTTATATTTTCCTCCAAAATTCTCTCTATTTTTTTTCCTTAGTACTTTTCTACCTAAACAGAGTCTAGTATTTTTCTGCTCCAAATGGAGCCCTCACCAGTTGGGATGAGTAGGAAGACACCTAGCTTTGGGGGGTCTCTAGATCAGATCACACATGTTCATTCAAATGCTTGGTCCTAATGAAATTATTCTCTCTCATTAGCATTAAGATTGAACCGCTTTATATGAATTATGTGACACAGGGAGTGAATGGATCTATCTCATAAATGGACGGGAGACCTCGATAAGGTTGTGGAGTAATTCAACCCGAGGCTAAAGGGAGAGACTAGTCTTGGCTTCTTTACTTGGCTCCTTCCATCCCTATCTGCCCCTCATGATAGACACGACTGAGAGCTTTGTCCCAAAATAATCTTTTTTCAAAAAAAAAACCTAAATTAACACATGTTTCAAAATAATGCCAAAATTAGTTTTTTATTGCTACATCATCAAAACCGTAGTTGGTGAATATAGTTTTAATTAAAATCATATTTACCAATTATGATTTTAGGCTTAAAATTAAAACCATGATTGTTGATTACAATTTTAAAACTGTTGTTGGTGACAACAAGGGCTGCTTGTCCTGAGGGATGAGCTCGATTATTAATATAGTTTATACTTTATAGTAATGCTAAAGAGCAAATGAAGGCCACTTTTCGAATTGTGGGGAGTGCTAAAGAGCAAATGAAGGCTTGAACTTTCGAGTTTTAATTTTTTTGAAGAAATTTAAAATCGTAATCATCGATTACGGTTTTGATGATGTGGTAATAAAAGACTAGTTTGGACATTATTTTGAAACATGTGTTAATTTGAGAATTGTTTTTTCTTAAAAGATTATTTTGGGGCATCACTCCATGATCGATTTGTCTCGACGCTTCTTCTCTGATCATTAAGCATGCTCTATTCCCTTAATGATTCGAAGTGTTGTTCTATGGACACATTAATATCGCCAAACCATTGTGTGTTGAAGAAAGGAAGAAGGAGAATCTCCAAATGATTCTAGTAGAAAATCTTACTGTAACCTGCGGTATGTATGAACAGTAGTTGAGACAATGAAGTTGAACAAACAAGAAGTATTGCTTAAATTCGTTCATTTATATTTCGGCAAAGAATTATTTCCTTGGTTCTTGTTGTGATATGATGTGGTACTTAAGCTTGAGATGTTTTTCATCAATCTTGTGGATTGGGCCTGAACACTTATAATTCAGGTTTTCATTGAAAGCCTAAGACATATGTGAGAAAGGCCCCAAGAGTGGGTTCGGAGTAAAGCTCTGAGGATGGATATCTCATGGTCCTTTTCTTATCCTTAAGTTTGTTTTTGTATTTTATCTTTTCCTTCAAAATATCTCATACAAATTAGATATTGTTCATTCTTATATACTTATAAGTCTTTCAATTTCTATCCACGTGATACTTCCTGTGCATACCCAATAATAATAATAATTTGAATTTTGATTTTTTAATATATAATTGTGGGTTACTATGAGGGTGAATATTCTTATTGAGAGTGTAAATCAAAAAAAAAAAAAAACTAATTAGAAAAAGTAAGTAAATAATTCTGTATCAAATTTCAAAATTAAAACAATACAAAACCCTATCGATTTGTACTATCAAGGGGTAGCTCAAATGGCTTAAAGCTCTAGAATTGGGTATCCAGAGGTTATAGGTTAGAGTACCCTTAGGAGCAACTCCAATGGGAGTTGCTATCAGGGGTTCCATCCCCATAACCACTAAAATGGCACCCCAAAGACAAAAAATTAGACTCCAATGGAGGTGGTAAAATGCCATCCAGGTTTTCATACAAGATATTTTACAACTTTGGAGAGACCGAGAGGTTGCAAATAATGGGCATGACTACTGCCTTTTAACGACTATATTATATCCCATATTTGGCGTAAGTTTAATTATATTTTTTAATAAAAACATTAAATTATTAAATGACACCCTATTTGGCACTCTACCATTAGAGCAAAACATCATGACAGCGCTAAAACACTGCTAGTATTGCAAATTCAAAAGATTTGTAAGACTCATTTTTGGCAACTCCCTTTGGAGTTGCTCTTAGGAGCATTGGGATATTTACTTGGTTGTTCTCTTCAAAGCAGCATCGTGGAATTTATCGAGATGCATATAAACTGGCACGGATATCCATGATTATCAAAAGAAAAGAAAAAAAGTCCCATCGATTTGTACAAAGTTTCAATGAATATCAAGTTATTTAACACTATTACATTAGTGTCAAATCGGGTCGGTGGAGCGAGTCTAAATCGAATTCGGGTCATTTAATATGAATACCGGAAGTGGATATGATTACAGGTGAAGAAGCTGTTAACAAACTCATGGGGTGTGGGGTTTTAGTTAGTTAGGCTTGCCAAGCACTGTCCTAACAGGAATCCTGAAGAACAATTTCGATTTCTCAATTCAATCTCAGGTCTGTATGCTCTGTTCCCTTCTTCCTTCTCGATTTCCTCGACATCTGTTTGCCTGCTACGAATGAAAACGATTTCTGTATTCAGAGAAAATGGCACTACAAACTACAATCACGAGGTTTCAGCGTTTGCTCTCTGCTGCAGTCATGCCTCAACAGACCCCTCCAAGAACGGAATCCTTCTTCCTCCCCTTTTCCCCACAAACCTTCCCTAATTCGCCTTCCTTGGTAATAAATACTCTCTGTTTTTCCTTCGCTTTCTCGGAATTTGACGTACTTGGTTGCTGAAGTTTGTTAATTTTTCATCAAGTGCATCAACAGAGGAAGAAGAAGAAGAAGAAATGAGTTGAGAGTTTCTACAGCTGCACATAAACTGAAATCCAACAATGGAGACCAAGACTCCAGTGATAGTGATAGTGAGGGTGAGAATGATGATCTTCCTATCATGAGTGATGAAGAGAGGAGGGAATGGAGAAGCAAGATTAGACAAGTGATTGATAGAAACCCTAATGTTGAGGAAGAGATGGACCCTGTTCTCAAAAGGAAGATGATGCAAAAGCTTTTGGCTGATTACCCTCTTGTTGTGGAGGAGGACGATCCCAATTGGCCTGAAGATGCTGATGGGAGGGGGTTCAACTTGGATCAATTCTTTGACAAGATTACCATCAAGAATGTCAAGAAGGATAAGGGGTGATGATGATAATTACGATAGCGAGGATGAAATTGTGTGGCAGGATGATAACTATATTCGTCCCATCAAGGACATTAAGACTGCAGAATGGGAAGAGACTGTGCTTAAGGATATCAGTCCTTTAATTGTTCTTGTGCATAACCGCTACAAAAGGTTAACCTTCTTATTTCATTTGTTTCTGCATATTGCTTCCTCATTGATCTTAAATTTATTGTTTTTATCTCCCGCTCGTACTCATAGATGAGATTGAAGCAGAGTAATGTTCATTCTAATTCTATTTGAAATTGTGTTACATGACATAAGATAGCCTATAAAGTTTGCAGTTAAGCTCTTTGGATTGACAGTGTGGTTTCGCCCTCATATAGGATAAGAAAGTCTTAGGCAAATAACTGATACATTTCTTCTAGTTTAATTGAATAGTTCTAATTGATATCATTGAAAGGCACACCATCGCTTTTCCAAATAGTTCTTTGCCTGACTTGAATCTTATGATTTCAATTTCAAGATTTTGTATGAATGGATATAATTATCAAAATATTTGTATATAGTTAACTAACAAGGAATACATGCAAAAATGAAGTGGACAGGAGGAGGGTAACTGCCGATACCATCTTATTAACTGTCTGCCAAAAAGTGAGCGGAAGCTTGACTTCCCATTGTTTCACGAAATCTGCCATAATTCCTTCAAAGAGTACAACAGTACTGGGAGGCTTCATGGAAAAAGTCAGGACGCAGAGATTTTAGCATCATTAGGCTTGCCAAACCTCTCATCTACGAGGTCATGAAAGAAATGACAAGCGGAATCTCTTGCAAAGTTGATGAGGATATGCTATGGGAATACGATGGTCTTCATACTGCTTCTCAGTTAGAATGTGAGGAGGTTATGCTGGAACTACAAAGGATGTTCTATGAAGATATCAGGATGAATCAAACACACAGAGGTATAAGTGACTTGCTTGAAAAAAAACTGTTTTTTGTGTTTCAACTCAATTGTGTTTTTCCAGTTCTGCAGCAGCCTTGCTCTTTGGTATGCTTGAATTGTTGCAAGTTATATTCATTAAACACATATGACAGGCTAACAGCATACAAAAACAAACATACAGTATGAAAAACGGTGAGATGGAAAGATATATTTGCCTTATCTTGGAGATACTGAACTCTATCTATAAGAATCTTGTTTCTAAATTACAATAAAGTGGAGAGGATATTACTTCATTACTGTCCATAACTTTTGTTTTTATGAATATAAGAGTATGATGTATACTTACCTTCAGATAAACAATGAAGGCCAACTTTTGAACATTTTACTGAATGATTCACGTTTTGCCCTGAGCAAGGAAATGTGAGCCTCAGCCAGTTATAATTTCATATTGGGTTCCTTTGTCCTTTCTTATTTGTTAGAGGTGATGCTGATAAATAACTGGTCGAGTGAAACTTTAGTCCTATTCTTTTTTTTTTTCCTTGAGGCAAAATTAGCTAGGACATACTTTTGTGTTTGAAACTTTGAAATAGTTATTATCCAATTTTATATTTTGCCTTTGGTAAGTTAATAATTTGGATACATTGCAAAGCTAGATGGCTGTAATGGAAGTACAGAAGATGAAGAGGAGGATTACCTTGATCTTGCGATTTTTGAGAATTTAAGACTCGAAGATGACGAGAGGTCCGACAAAACTTTGATTCTACCCATATTTAGGATGCTATTGTGGAACATAATTATAACTTATTGCTCACTCTTTATACATACGTACATACATATAGTTCACATCAACATAATTCCACCTCGTGTCATGCTTCTTTAGATCTTATCCTCGATGGGATTTCTGGGAGAAAGGAGGGGGCATCAGAATTGTGATCACAAGAACTTTAATAAGAATCTCGACCTCTATTCCGATCTCTATTCCCGACCCCTGACCTCGAACCCCGACCTCGAACCCCGACTCGACCGGATCCCGCGGAACCCGACCCCGACCCCGACCGGGACCACCTAACCTGAACTGACCCCGACCGGACCACCCGAACCCGAACCAGACCTGCACCTCAACCCCGAACCCCGAACCTAACCCCTAACCCCTAACCCCTAACCCCCTAAACCCCTAACCCCCTAACCCCTAACCCTTAACCCCTAAACCCCGAACCCCGAAACCCGAAACCCTAACCCCTAAACCCTATACCCTATACCCCTAAACCCATACCCCTAAACCCATACCCCCAACCCCTAACCCCTAACCCCTAACCTCTAACCCCTAACCCCTAACCCTAAACCCCTAAACCCTAAACCCGAAACCCGAAACCCGAACCCCGAACCCCGAACCCCGAAACCCGAAACCCGAACCTGAACCCCTAACCCCTAACCCCTAATCCCTAATCCCTTAACCCCTAACCCCTAAACCCTAAACCCTAAACCCTAAACCCGAACCCCGAACCCCGAACCCCGAACCCTGAACCCTAAACCCTAAACCCTAAACCCCAAACTCTAAACCCTAAACCCTAAACCCTAACCCCTAAACCCCTAAACCCCTAAACCCGAAACCCCTAAACCCCAAACCCCCTAACCCCCAAACCCCTAAACCCTAAACCCTAAACCCTAAACCCCAAACCCCAAACCCTAAACCCTAAACCCTAACCCCTAAACCCCTAAACCCCTAAACCCCTAAACCCTAAACCCCTAAACCCCAACCCCTAACCCCCAAACCCCTAAACCCCCACCCCAAACCCCTAAACCCTAAACCCCAACCCCTAACCTCCCTAAACCCCAAACCCCAAACCCCAAACCCCAAACCCCTAACCCCTAAACCCTAAACCCTAACCCCTAAACCCCTAAACCCTAACCCCTAACCCCTAACCCCTAAACCCTAAACCCTAAATACTTTGATGTACCAAGGATTTAGTTGTCTAAGTTATACATTTGACGTCCTCAAATTTATATGATGTTATGTTTTGGCTTTTTAAACATATTAAAAAATAATCTTTATGCTCATAAAATTTGTTGTCTTGTAATTAATATTATATCAGGTTTACACTCTTTAGACTATGAAGTAATATTGTGTCTATAGGCATAAATTATCCATTTCTAATTAATTTGCATTATTATGTATGTCCTTTGAAATACAAGAGTTGTCTAAATTATAGCTGTGTTATAGTTTTGACTCTTTATACATATATATGAGGGAATATTATCTATGCTCATAAATTTTGTTCTCTTTTAATTCATATTATATCAGGATTACACTCCTTAGATTAGGAAGTAGTGTTGTGCCTGCAAGCGTAAAGTTATTTACTTTTAATTAATTTATATCATTATGTGTACTTTGACATACCAAAGCTTTAGTTGTCCAAATTATAGATTTGTCGTCTTCTAATTTATATGATGTTATGTTTTGACTAGTTATATACATTAGGAAATAATATTTGGGTTCATATATAAGATTTGTTCTCTTATAATTAATAGGTTTACACTCCTTAGATTAGGAAGTAGTGTTATGCCTACAAGCAAAAAGTTATCTACTTCTAATTAATTTATATCATTATATGTGTACTTTGACATACCAAAGATTTAGTTGTCCAAATTATAGATTTATCGTCTTCTAATTTATCTGATGTTATGTTTTGACTATTTATATACATTAGGAAATAATCTTTGAGTTCATATATAAGATTTGTCGCTCTTATAATTAATAGGTTTACACTTAGATTAGGAAGTAGTAAGCAGTTTACAAGTGTAAAGTTATCTACTTCTAATTAATTTATATCATTTTGTATACTTTGACATACCAAAGATTTAGTTGTCCAAATTATAGATTTGTCGTCTTCTAATTTATATGATGTTATGTTTTGACTATTTATATATATTAGAAATACCTTGGGTTCATATATAAGATTTTTTCGTCTTGTAATTAATATTAATTAGGTTTACACTCTTTATATTAGGAAGTAATATTGTGTCAATAGGCATAAAGTCACGAACTTCTAATTAATTTATTTCATTATGTATGTACTTTTACGTACAAAAGATCAAGTTGTCTAAATTATAGGTTTTTTGTCATTTAACTTGTATCTTGTTATGTTTTGACTCTATATGTAGTAAGAAATTATGCTAGTGGTCACAAATTTGCCATCTTTTGTAATATACATATGTTAGTTTTACACTCAGATTTGGAATTGTGGTTGCACGGCATTAAGCCAACTTAATTTACTTCATTATGTATGCACTTTGTTAAATATTATATTTATATATCTTTTTTGTTAAATTTACTTCAATACATTTTGTCATTAAAAAATATTTAATTGTCTAGATTATAGATTTGTTATCTTTTTATTTATATAGTGTTATGTTTTGACTCTATATGCATTAGGAAATAATCTTTGTGATGATGAGTCTTCATCTTGTAATTTATATTATGTCGGGTGTACACTTAATTAGATTAGGAACTAATGCTATGCCTACAATCATAAAATTGTTGGCTTCTAATTTACATCATTATGTATGTACTTTGCTGTATTCTATTTATATTATTAGTATATGGTCATTACAAACATTTAGTTATCTACATCATATATTTGTTGTCTTTAAGTTATATTATGTTATTTCTTTGACACTTTATATGCATTAATTGGGAACTAATCTTTGTGGGCATAAATTTTTTGGTCTTCTAATTCATATTATTTTATATTACTCTTTAATAAGGAAATATCTTTGTGCCTATGGGCATATAGTTGTCGGCTTCAAATTTACACTATCTGATGTACATTGTCATATTCTATTTATTCCATTAATATAGTTTCATCATTATAAATATTTAGTTATCTTGGATCACATTGTTGTTAACTAACATTATCATGCTACAAGCTATTGGATCAATTGCATGCTTGTAATGATTGAAATATCATGATGTCACCATATGTTAATTTTTTGGCTAAAAAATTTAAGGTTTGAACATATGGTTACTACAAAGGAAAGAATTGAATAAAATTTGAACAATGATGAACTTTTGTCATGTTTTTATATAGAAAATATTGTCGAGACGGTGGAATACTTATCATCTTATCATCTTGTAATTCACAATCTTTTGATTTGAAACAAAAAAAGCATTCTACAATTTTCATGTTAGACTTTGCTTGTTAAAGAACCCTAATTGTGTTCCTACAAAACCTTTTTTTATGTCTAAAAGTCATTTCTGCTTACTAATTGTTAAATGACCAACTCTCCTAAAAACTCAAGCTTGTAGGATTTGAGTTTAACATGAATATCATGTCTTTGACACCCTCCCTCACGTGTAGCCCCATACCCGCACGTGGAGAGTCAAACAAACCAATATCTCCACACTTTAAAGTCAACAAATGGGGTTAAACTGCAGGTGTGACTAACACGGTGACCTCCCGTCAACCGTTCGAGCACTACGTTAAACGACTAACTTTCCTAAAAGCCAACCTCAGAGACTTGGAAGCACATTTAATATCACGCTGACCCCTCCTCACGTGCATCCCCATACTTGCACGTGGAGAGTCAAACAAACAAAATAGAGTCCTCCATGAACTTTCAAATCAATAAATGAGATTAAATTGCAGAGAGGTGGCTCGAACATAGGACCTCCTACCAAACCAAACTATGATACCATGTTAAACGACCAACTCTCCTAAAAGCTCAAGCTTGTAGAACTTGGGTTTAACATGAATATCATGTCTTTAACACCGTCTCCCATGTGCAGTCCCATATCCACATGTAGAGAGTCAAACAAACCAAATAGAGTCCTTCATGGACTTTCAAATCAACAAATGGGGTTAAATTGCAAAGAGGTGGCTCGAACCTAGGACCTCCTACCAAACTGCTTCTCCCACACTGCTGTTAAATGACCAACCTCCTAAAAGCTTAGAAGTTGGGTTTAACATGAATATCATGCCTTTAACACTAATGATGGTACTTATGCTGCTTTTGCAGAAATACAGAATATTCCTCAAGCGCATGACGGAAGCAATCAGCTCAGATGGAAGAAGTAGCCAGGGAAGAACCTTATAGAAAAAACCCTAATATCAAGCTTTGCTACTGGACATCCATCGTTGATGATTAGTGCTCTCCAGCAAGAACTGCTAGGTAATATTGGACTACCTCCAAGCTTTGGTGCCACAATTTTCTCTACTAAGCAATTCAAGTAGTAACCTTACAACTGCACTTGAATATGGACTATCCCATTTAGGGAAAAATTCAGCTTGTTTACAGCAACCAACTTTTGGCAACAACTCTCTTTATCAATACCATATAGAGAAACTATATAAGCAGGAAACTCAAGCAAGACCATCCAAGAACAATTTCCCTACCAGTGGGATTTTGGGCTCCAACAACATTCATGATTTCCATGCTGGCTGACATTAGAGAACCTTGGTGAGAGTTGGTTTTTTCTACCCAATTGATCAGCAATGCTGTAATTACTTGATAAATCGGGTATTATAAATATTCTAGTCACAATAATGATATCAAATATCTAAACTTAATTATTAAATATTTAAGCTTTGAGTTGATTTATTATATCATTAACTTGAATGTAGTTTCATCCTTTATGACTTTTAGGGATTTTGATTATAAGTTTCTATTGATATATTGCTAACTTAAATTAATAAAATTATTTTTCTTTCAACAAGACTCCAAACCCCTTGCTCAACGTGGCACAACGAAACAATGTCGTTTTGTTACTAGAACTATATTTAAAATGAATGTTAGGATATAAAGACAAAATTCATAAAAATTACTATATTTAAAAAAACAATCTTTTTATTGAGGATTTAAATGCATAAATCATGATGTTTAGGATTTCAATACTAATTTTCCCATATATATATATATATATATATATATATATATATATATATATATATATATATAATTTCTAATTTTCTTTTAAATTAGAAATTTAAATTTTAAACTTGTTTAAAACTAATAAGAATACTAATTTTTCCTATTATATAGTATATATATATATATATATATATATATATATATATATATATATATATATATAATTTCTAATTTTTCTTTAAATTAGAAATTTAAATTTAAACTTGCTTAAAAACTAATAAGTGATATAAAAGAATGGAAAATAAATATATGACTATTAGATATTCTTAAATAAATTGAAATATAGACGCATTGTTTTTAATAAAAGTAGGGACATTTTACAAGTCAATTGGATTATGTAGAGAAATGAAGCCGAAATATCCATCAAACTTGCTCAAAAAATTAGCCCAACTTCAAAGGGCTGGGATTTGGTGGATCCAAATAAAAAAAAATCATTATCACATTTCGAAAGAGAGGTTCTATATACACCCTTTAAATATCTCTTCACACCCCATTTACTAAGTAAACCCCAAAATATACTCTTTGCACTCTATTTCAATACTTTACTTTCCCAACGTATCCTCCTTGCATCCTTTCTTGGATTCATGAGACTCACTTTGATGATATCGACGCCGTCGCCTCGCAGAGGAGTTCCTCCTCCGCCATCTCCATCTCCATCTCCATTCTAATACATGCCAGATTATTCGAATCTGTCTAAGTCTTTAAATTAAATCCTCATCTTTCTTTCTCTTTTGTTTGTGTTCCTTGATACAAATCAAGGCTCCAATTCCATTTGCATATCGATATATGTATTCTCAAGTTTAGGAAAATAAATTTTCTTTCTGCTCTTTTGTTTAAGTTTTTATTTTTTTTTTATGTCTTTAATTTCTTTGATGATGGGAACCCAGTTGCAGTATTCCTGCTCTTAACTGGTTCAGGCTGCAAAGTGCAAACACATATTCCAATTTTCATCACTTTTTTGTTTTGTTTCGGTAGTGAATCCACAAAAGTCATTCTCATGATTTTATTTTTTATTTTTTATTTTTTTTCTCTCACCTTTCTGCTCGGAATATTTGGCATGGCCGCTCATGGTTTGCAAAGTTATATATCCCTAATAGAAGAGATTCTGTCTTGTATGTACCCATACATTTTTAATTATTTTGTATTTGAAATATAAAACTTCTCAAAAGTCTTATTCTTTAATGAAGAATGAAGAATAAACGTAGGAGTTTGATAGATCTTTCAAAAAACAATTTTCTATTTCGAAAAAATAAGTGTTTTTTAAGTTTTTATTCATTTTTACCGGATATCACAAATCCGGTTATAACAATCAAATCAAGATTTTGATATCCGGGATATTATCTGTGATCCGGATTTGTTAAATCTGGTTGTGGAGTAATTAATTTAAGGGAGTTGGGTGGCAGAGAGATGAAGAAAAGAAGAAAAGAAATAGAAAAATAGGTTTAAGAGAGTAAATTTGTATTTTCCTCTACGGTATTTTTAATTGATTTATAGAGAAATAAATGCGCGTAAGACTTCTCATTCGAAATCTCAAGTAAACCATGCTTCAATCACTACCCCACATCTAGTTCATAAAAATATCAAATTCTTTTATACAGATCCTTTTCCACTGTAACTACACACTCATATAGGCTTTCCCCATCCAAAACCAGCGAATTAATCATTTTTAATATTTTTCTAATTTAATTTATATATACTTAACTTATCAGCATACTTAAAGTTTTTATTTTTGGATAGACCAAGACGTGTCATAAGCGGACCCATGCACACACGAAAGGCGCTTTTAAGCTATAACACATCCAGACTAATCCTTATACGGGCCCAAAGACTATAAGGACAATAAAGCTCTACCACATAAAATAGCTGCATTCCCAGGGCTTGAACTCTCGAACTCAAGACCACATGTTAAAATAAGAAAGATTCCAATCATCTCAACTACATGTTCGGTGTTATCGACATACTTAAAGTTGATGTCAATTATAATGCTGAATAGTAGAATAATATAAAGATAAAAATAAGGATTAGGAGAAAGTGCATGCTTCTTATACACTTGAAGATTGACCAAAACGTCCATAGAAGAGTCATCCAGCGCTGGGCTGGGGAGAGGACTGACCTGTTCTTCCATCTCCCAAGCACAATCCAAATTCCAAACCAATACTGTTGTTCACTGTGAGATAAAAACTTGTAATTATTTATTGAATATTCAAGGGGGTTCAATATCGATAATATTTAGGCTCAGATATCAAAATGCAGAAACACAACAAAACTGGAAAAACCTTCTGATTCCCCCAGAATCCTCATTTTCTACCAGGTTCATATCTCTGAGATGTAGGAAATTCACTGGAGAGTCGATTAGACATCAGTAGCTATCTTGGAGACTGTCAAAAGTCTTTTTTTTTTTTTTTGTTGAGGGAGGTGGGGGTGGGTTTGTGAATGGAACTTAGGGACGAGAAATCTTACATACTCTATTAAATGAATAATTGACACTCAGAAATCCAAAGTTCCACATTGTTTACTCTGGATGTTCTTCACGCCATTGGATTGTTTAGTTTTATCCTTCAAGACCATTATTAAGGCCTGAGTTCGGCCAAGACTCCAACTTTGGCAAACCGCGGTTCAATCCTTCCAGCAAAACACAAGCTTTACACCATTTCTGCAGGTAAAAGTAGCATCAACGGTAAACCATCTATAAAAAAATTTAAGATGCGTCATTATGTGTATAATTCAACTTAAATACCCAAATCATCCTTATCCCAACTATCCACCTGCAGGGTGGGCACATGAAATTTTTTTTAGTCATTCTGTCCCATCAAAATGAATTGATGGGGATGGCCCAAGACCAACAATGGAATTAAGGATGACAATTTCCTCCGAATTAGATAAATCTAATACCCGATTTAATGGAGGAGGTATGGAAGAACATTTTAAAACCCAATTAAATATCTGCACTCCAAGTTCAAAGGTTTTGGATTCTGTGGGATAGAACGGGTCTGAGATATCCTACCCAGACCTGACCTAAATACCGATTAAATATATAATATATATTTAGTTATATTAGTAAAGCTTCAAAGGTAAAAACAGGGGATTTGAAATATTTTCTTAATATATTTATTTTTAATATTCATAGTTTTCTAAATCAATTCATTTCACAACCGAATATGGCATTTAAGAGATATATGGGTACTGACCCTTCAAAGGATGAGGATGAGGACAAAATCTAAACTGGCTGACGGAATCTAAATCCGACCCATTGCCATCCTTAAACGGGAACATGAAATATTGAAACATATTTCTGGGTAAGTCCTGGTACCATTGATGAAAAAGGTGGGGCAGGAGCCGGGCTGCAGAACAAATTCACAAGTAATTTTCATATCAAGATTATCTAAGTCATGAATCTTATCTCCCATTAAGCAATGGCTGACAGCTCCAGTTCGTTGTGACATTCATATAGATTACTTCACAAACCTACATAAGTTTTTAAACTTGAGGGAAGTCCTATTTTATCCTATCAAGTAACATCCATACAGAATGGAGATGAAAACTTTGCTCATATATATGAAAACCACAACTACACATTAACTTAATCTCCATTTTAATCCACCATACACATTCATTTAAAGACAATTGAACAAATTACCCTAAGCACTAAAAACCCATTCATTTTGGCCAACCTTTTCCAACAATACTTCAAACTTTTGACCCCCAAAATTATTCAAAAAGGTCTTCGTAAATTATGAAACTCTCCAGATCAGTCCTTTATATATATCCAATGTCATCTCTTTAAATTTTCAATTTAAAATTACTTCTCTAAAGCCCTTAACCACATAACAACACAAGTTACAACATGTTTTTTTGGATGCCAAAATTGCTAACTCACTTAATCACCTAATGTTATCCTTGATTTAGCGGGATCTAAATCCATAAATTGGAAATGTTCTTTCACTCATTTGAAGTTATGGTTCTGCTGTTTCTTCTCCAATTGGAATCACCCAATTTGGATCACCAAAACCTGCTATTGTATTTTACATCTAAATGACTCAATTTAGCGTACGTAATCTACACATGGGCCCACTTGAAAACTTTTATGGGCACTTTAGGATTACAATTTGCATGCCCTTCCTTCAGATAACTTTTTCCTCTAGAGGTCTATTGTACCCAGAATTTTTAATCACTCAATTTGGATGAGTGAAACTCCACTTATGGCCAAAACACTACAACCATACCCAAAACAGAGCAAAATCAGTGAGCTACACGAGCTCACCTTTGAGTACGTCTTTGGGAGCCTTAGAGCTATAATTTGCTCTTGGTCTCTTCTATACATTTGTAGCCCTATATCTTATGGTTCTTTACCAATTGGAATCAATTCATTTGGATGATTCTAACTTAATCTATAGCCAAGACAAAAACAGGGGTTTTACAGAAATTTTGACAGCATTCCCTTTACTTTACAAATATGATCTTAATGCCTCAATTCAAATCCTTTATTTTTCTAACCACCCAATGCATTATGCTCAATTTCATAAATCCTAACCAATTTCAACATATCATACAAATCAACATCAAACCCTAACCATTCACTCACTCGGATTTTTTTCAAACTCCTAACCTAATCCATTTCTTCTCACCTCTATCAAATTCATCATGATTCAACTCCTAAAGGCTCAATTGGAGTTTTATCCACAAACCTCAACAAATCAAGGGTTTCGTGGATCTCAACCAAAACCCTAAAGCTCAACAAACCAATCTCCAGAAAAACCCTAGAAATCAAGGCACCAATAACCCTATTAATCCAAAAGACACTTGATTCATACAAAAAAACATACCTTTGTTCTTCTCCTTCTTCTCCTTCCTCTTCTTCCTCTCTTCTTCTCCATTTTCTCCTCCATACGGGTGCCTTAGCCTTTGTGAGAAAAAAAAAAAGAGACTTTTTGTTTGTCTTTCCATTTTAATATTCAAATCTTTCCTTTAATTACCATTTGGTCCTCCATCTCTCAAGAATTTCCATTCAACTTGTTTTATTTCTATTTTGGCATCTCATCTTCTCAAAAATTCCACATCAACTCTTGTAATTTTTATTATGGTCCATCTCTACTCATTTTATGATTTTCATATCCCTTTATGGCACATACTTTGCCCTTGAACCAAAGAATCTCCATTGGTCCATTCTCATGAGTCACTTAACCCTAACTTCTTAGCTCCCTTAAAATTTGATCGTGCTCTTGTGCCCAAGGGGGTAATCTCATTGGTCCATTCTCATGATATTTAATCATAACTCGCCATTAAGAAAGGTTTTAATTTGGCTCTCAAGAAAATATCTCCCTTTATAGCAAGAGATTTTATCTCGCTTCACCTTATACTGATTAAATGTCAAAATATTCTATGGTCGCCTAAACTTCCAAACTGACCATGAAATATTCTAATTAAATCCTTCACATTGATTCTGTGTTTTTTGAAATCACCGAAATCGGATTTAAAATCATTAAAATCGGAAATCCGGACAATAGCGTATTAATATCCAATTACGTTGATCGCTCGAAACTATCCAAACGACTCAAGCCACCCGTTTCGGGCCATGGACTCTATGATTGATTCCTGACATTTTCTGTGATTTTCTACCAATTTCTCGAAAATTTCAAGAAGCTTCTCCAATTTTCAAACCGAAATCATTGTTCACTTAAATCTCCACCTCTTCTAAATATCGGGCCAAAGTCATAGGAACCGAAATTTCTTAAAAATTCATTTGCAAACCCCTCAATCTTGATATAAGAAAAATCATCATTCCCAGTGGCACCCTACAATTTTCGAAAAATTCCACTTAATGCCCAAATGATGTCCAGAGCGTTCTAAATTCTAAGCTACCCTCACTACTATCATTGGACCTCAAATCAGTTCAAAAACTACTATTATAACATTCACAAGGCTGGGTTTTACAATCACCCTCCTTATAAAAATTTCAGTCTCGAAATTAACACATTCGTACCGCATCAAAAAGATGGGGATACGCCTTTATCCGCTCCTCATGCTCCCATGTAGCTTCTTACTCGTATGACTCCTCCACAATACCTTCACCACCGAATAGTCTTGTTGTGCGTAACTGTTTCGACTGGCCGAGGATCTCGCACCGCCCCTCTTCGTATGTCAAATTCTCCTGTATTTCCACTGGCTTCTCTATCAATACATGTGAAGGGTCTGGTATTTTCTTACGGAGCATAGAAATATGGAAAACATCGTGAATGCGATCGAGGTCAGATGGCAACTCCAATCGATATGCCACCTCCCCAATCCTCTCAACAACTTCAGAGTGGTCCAATATACCATGGACTCGCCTTCCACGTTTCCCAAATCTTAGCACGCCTTCCATGGGAAATCCTCAAAATATCATATCCCCTACCTCAAACTCTAAGTCTCACGGCGATTGTTCGATAACTTTTCGTTTGGCCTGTAATTTTCTGCTTATCCCTTATAACCTTTGATCTTATCACAAGTCACTTGGATAATTTCCGGACCTACTAATTTCCTTTCGCCTACCTCATCCCAACAGACTAGAGTTCGACATTTCCGTCCATAAAGAGCCTCATAAGGGGCCATACTAATACTGGCCTAATAACTGTTATTGTATGCAACCCATCGTGGTAGATGGGGTGTCCAAATTCTAAACTCCATAACACATGCCCTAAGCATATCCTCTTTAAGTTCAGATACCCTCTCGTGATTGGCCATCCGTCTATAGATGAAAAGCCGCATCAAGTGCTTTAGTGCCAAGGGCATTCTCAGAAATCCAGACCAAACCGTGAGGTAAACCTCGATCTTTGTTTGAAATAATGGAAATTACTAAACTACCCGACCCTCTAATTTCCATTTCCGCCGAATTATGCACAACCATATTCCATTTTATTCTTCCATTTCTTCACTCTTAATCAATTCCCATTTAATGCCTTATACCCACTCCCCACTATCTCGTGAATCCCGAACTAGTTTCCTAACTCGCCTATCACGCCAGACGCATACGAAATGCGGCTAATGTTGCTCCCGACCGCTGGGCCCAGCCTCACACCTATGACCTCAATTCTATGAGTCGAGGAAGATGCACGGCCCCCTGCGCGATATGGAACTCATGGGTCTCCTCCTACTAAGAGCATCCGCTACCACGCTCGCTTTCCAGATGATATTCAATGGTACATTCAATCCTTGATCGCCTAACTATCTCCCTCCGCCTCATGTTCAGCTTCCTTCGCGTAAAACAGATACCGCAGCCAGATCCGTAGTAAAATCCCAGCTGTGCACTCCATAAGTAATGCCTCCATATCCACAAGGCAATTATTACGGCTGCTAGCTCAAGGTTGTGTGTAGGATAATTCCGCTCATGCTTCTTCAATCGCCTGAAGCATATGCAATCACCTCACATTCTCAAGACATTAATACACAACCTGTAATTTCGCCTGCGGGCACGCAATACACCGCAAAGCCATCCCGCCCGATGGAAGTGGGCACCGAGCCGAGGTCAATCTCCTTTTCAGCTCATCAAACTCACACAAGCCTCCGACCATAAAACACTCCTTTCTTTGCTGGGCCTAGTAAAAGGTGTGGCTATTTGAAAATCCTCAATGAACTTACGATAATACTCCGCCAAACCCGTAAAACTCCTTATCTCCTCAGAATACTCAGAGGGAGGTTTCCAATTCGCATAGCTTTTAATTCTACTGATCCACCGAGATCCCCTCTCAGTAAAACTATGTGTCCTAAAAGGCGATAATCAAGCCGAGCCAAAATTGACACTTTCTGAGTTTAGCATATAACCGATGTTCCCACAATGTTTGCAGAACTATCCTCAAGTGCTCTGCATGTTCTTCTCCACGCCTCTCGAATAGATCAATATATTGTCAATAAACACGATAACAAATCGACGGCAAGGCATGAAAATCCCGGCTCATGAGATCCATAAAAGCGGCCGGGCATTCAGAAGTCCAAATGGCATGACTAGAAACTCAAAATGCTCGCACTGCAGCTCGGTCGTCGCCTTGGGAACATCCTCATCATGAAGTCTCAACTTATCCACCTACTTCCAATTAAATCATGCTCATGACAACATCTTTGCAAGCCTTACATCAAGCCATTAGCATCCTTAAAGTGAAAAACCCATAATGCCCTTCACCTTAGCAAAAATTACATTTATATCTTAATCAATTCTTCTTCTTAAAACATTAATTCTAACACATTCCATTAGGCATTTAATCACTTCCACTTGATTAAAATCAATGGAAACTCAACTTTTCCATACTTCTCCTAAGGTGGTCAAATCCTACATGTCACACATTCATAATTATTTCTTCAATTTCTTCCATTTTCTTTCAACAAATTACATTTGATAATTCATACAATGTCATTGATTTACTTAAACTAAATCAAACCAATGCATTTCCAATTAAACCTTTTCTTGGCCTAACCCTCTTATCTCATTTTCTATTCAACTTTTAATTCCATTAATTCCTTCAAGCATTTCAAGTAATGTCATTAAATCAATTAAAACCAATCAAACAACATCACTTCCATTAACTTCCAAAGTTGACCTAAATTGACAACTCTTATAATATCATTCTTCTTTTCAATTTCTTAGCAAAATCAACCTAGAATCATGTCAATTTAATAGCTAAAGCCTTAATAGAACCTGCTAATTGAAGGTTTGACAAATAATCCATAAAACCCTAATTGCTTACCGGAACCCCTCCCCGAACCCACGTCGACCCAATTCGCTTCTCGTCTCGACCGCGGCGTAGCCCGATTTCAAACCCATGCTCCTCTCATTCCTAAATACGACCTCTTACCCGGTCGTGACCGTGTGGGCCGTCGGGATACCGTGGTCCAAATCTCCGATTCAAGACCTACAACAAACCTCTTCAAGCCATGATATGACCTTTTGAAGCCTTTTTTCATCAGTCTTTATTGGTGTGAATATTGAAGCTTTCTGCCAAATGATACGCATCTTTTGGTTTTTCCATTTTATCTTTTATCATTGATTCAATTTTTCTGCCAATGATACATGACTAACTTCTCTTGATACATGACTCAGGGCATTGAATAAGGACCTCTATATCCTACACTGATTGCGGCAAGATTATGCATAAGATCATGCATTTTATATGTTAATCGATCATTAGAATCAGTTTTCTTCAACTTTTTTCAACAATAATCTTGACACCGATTCCTCGAACCATCGATCCCATGTCCTCTTAATTGCTCATCCCTCGTTTCATGATCGAATGTAACCTTGCGGCTATCCATAATCGTACTCAAGAATCAAGCTTTCAATTTCATAGTCTTGTGGAAATAAAGCACAATAAGTAAAACATTGCTCAAATGTGCTGGACAATCATCATAACTTGATTTGAGCAATCCGTAGAACATTATCATTTCCATGTCAAGTAGTAATGCATTTTCATTCTCGACGAATAGACTCTCGGGGTCGTGGGTCCGAGCTCATGGAGGCGAAAGAAAAGGGCGCTTGGGACCCATTGCATAGTACTCTATGAGGGACCCACCAAGAGAGATGAAGGGTGGGGACTCTACATTTCAAACAGATTCGTTCTCAAGACAGAAACAAAAATTATGAAGGGAACAAATGTAACGACCCACACCAAATAATACAAGTTTTTAACAAGTTTGACCAAGTTGACCAACCAATAGTAGGTGGGGCCAAGTTGACTTTTTCAAGAACAAATAATTTTATGTTGACTAAGACACCATTTCGTAGGCCTCGTCGATACGAGTTCACAGATAGGTAGAACGTCAAAATCCGACTTACGGATAAGAAGTTATGGTTTTGTGTCTAAACAAAGAAGATTTTATCGCTCGTCGCCCGGATTTTTACCCGAACAACCATAGGCTCCCATATAAGCCTAGATTTGGGTGCCAAGTTAGGATCCAACCCCAAAACCCGGAGAAAATCCCTAAACCCGAACCCCGACCGGGTCGTTTTAACCCATTTTTAGTCGATTGTTTCAAATTAGTGGGAGCCGATTTCGGCCACCACTACTGTACATGCGCCAGACAGGGAGGAGCGCCACCACCAGACGATCTTGGACGTAAAATTTCACGGCCAACCATCGCCGGACGGGCCGGGATCGGGCCGGCGAAGCGGCGGCCGCGGCCACTATGGGTCACCGGTAATTTCTTGATTTTCCGGCAATTTCAGGCCATTTCCGGCCACCCCATATCTCATTTCCACCATTTTTGGACCCCCGAATCCATTTCCTGTGGTCCCTTTGCAGATTCTCATCGCTTGAAAGATAATGACAAAACAAAGTTGACCGACCGTCGGATCGAGCCCGCCACCACAAACATCATGAACCAAGGTAATGGTACCGATGAGTTTCGTCTCTTGGGCTTTCCATTGGATATGTGGCTTGTAAATTTTGGACGTCGTTTATTTAGTTTTTCCATTTTTAGGTTGTTTCCGGTAATTACCGAGTAGTCGATTGAAATGGAGTACCACCGGTCAAATTGGACAAAATCAAGTTGATTAGTGAAATCGATGTTTTTAGGAATTATCGACGGTTCAACTTCGAGAAATTAGCTCCCGGTTAAAAGCCCCACCTTTGGGTACGGCCTAGGGCACACTGTGTAATTGGACCTGTCGGAGTCCAATTTGAATGGTTTCATAGTTCCAAAAGTTATTCTAAGGCCTTCGGGGCATTCCAATGTTGTTGGTTCAGTTATTGGAACCTAAGTGGTGTTTTATTTATATTACAGCACCACGCCCGCCGAGACGACTTCGCAGGACAGACTCCGAGTGCCGAGAACTGTGGAGGGTTTATATATGTTTTAAATGATTTGGGGTAATTATGTTGATATATCTATTGTGATTAAATATTTTAAGCATATATACTTATTATACTGGAATGGTTGGTTGCATACAAATGTGATTATTAGTCCTTATAAAAACAAGTTATCATTTCATGTGCATTTTCACAACATTTTAACGCTTAAATTTTAATGTGTTCGTGGATGAGTCTGGTGATATTTGAATATTTGGTACGTGGATCGAGGTCAGAAACCCCCTCAAAAAATTATTATTTTATGAAATGGATTTTAAATTTATGTGTTTAAAAAAATTGGTTAAGGAATATGGTATTGAGGTATTCAAATTTCGCCTTGAATCGAGGAACTAAAGATCTTAAATGTAGTTGATCGAGTCAGGAAAGCAATTCATATAAATTTAACTTAAGATACTATGGACGTTGGAAAAAGTACACGTGAGTAAGGACATTGTGTTGGAGATTATAAGGTGATGTATCATATTGTACCGGAGATTGGGTCCAGTAATTATATTGTAGTGCACTGGGATTGCCACGGTGTCGTGAGGTTGGTTTTATCCAACGGTCATATATTATTTCCACGAATCAGGCCTGGCTTTGAACTTAACGGTTAAAGATATCGAGATTGCTACTTGTCGTGAGGTTGGTTACATCCAACGGTTATATATATTATTTCCACGGCCATGAGGTCGGGTTTACTCGACGGTTTGGTATTCTGGGTTTGCCACCGTGCCGTGAGGCCGGTTTACCCGACGGTTTATGAGTTGCCACGGTGTCGTGAGGTTGGTTTCATCCAACGGTTATATATATTATTTCCACGGCCGTGAGGTCGGGTTTACCCAAGGTTTGGTATTCTGGGTTTGCCACGGTGCCGTGAGGTCGGCTTACTCCCGACGGCTATGAGCTGCCACTCTGTCGGAGGTTGGTTTCATCCAACGGTTATATATGGCTATTTCCATCAGTGAGGCCTGCCAATCTACACTCTTCGCTTAGGATGGGTACATGAGATGGTACATCGGCTGTCGTAAGTACAACCTTTTATGTTGGGGGTCGTGAGGTGGGGTGTCCCACGGTTTATGAGGTGTATATGGTACGGTATATTGTTGGGTTCTATGTAGTGATAACCATTTATGTTGGGGGTCGTGAGGTGGGGTGTCCCACGGTTTAGGATGGGTACATGGTACGGTACATTGTTGGTCTCAGATTAAAGTATAAGCATTTAAATATTTTTGGTTATGGTATTTTCATGGTTATTTTTAATGATATGACGGGTACATATTTATGTTTTATTGCATGTTGTGAAATAGATCTGTGTCTTAAGGTTCTTGGAAAATGATGTCGGTTAAATGTTGAGCATGACTTTTCTATATTGTTGGGTTTTGGTAAAGGCTTTGTGAAATATTTACTAAACGGGAACATTACAAGAGTGGACGTGAGGTCTTGAGAGAAGAAATTTTCAAAAATTAAAACATTATTTTCCTTGTAAATTAAGCCACTCACTGAGATTTATTTCTCACGTTTATTGTTTTAAATCTGTTCCCTAGGTCCGAGCAGTTCGTAGAGCCTACCTCGCGCCAGATCCAACACTACCTGTGACAGCTGATGTACTCTATCCCACCTATCTGTCTTTGTTTTGTTGGACCTATTTATTTTCATATCTAACCCTAAATTCGCAAATACTCTTAGAATGCTCTGATATTCGTATCGAACTTTTATGGGTCCTTATCTATATATGTAGTGGGTCTTTTACGTATAATTGGGATATTAAATTAATGCATGAGTTTGCTTCCCTCCTTAAAGTGGAGTTCCACTGTATCTTCCCTATGGATTGTATAGTGGGACTTCACTAGGCGGGACCACCCGGGAAATCCTTGAAGGGTATTCGGGTCGGGTCTTATCATCTTGGTATCAAAGCTCTAGGTTTCTAAATTACTTGGGGTTGTAAATTGCTGTGCAACTCATCTAGTGTTTTGTATACCTTCCTAACCTTACCCTTGAAATTGATTATGTTTCATTTATTTTTGGAAATAGTTCTTCTTCCTGGTGGCGCACAGAGGTAGACGTAGGTCCCATCTGGCTTCGGTGGAAAGTTAGATGCACCTACTTATGAGGAAAATCTTGTCGAGCGCCTGGCTCAATCACTCGAGAGGAGTGGTTTTATCGGTGTCAATTGCTGGACTGTGCCTGTAAATTGGAAAGCAAGTAGTTTTGATGGCTCCACGGATCCCATGGTGGTTTTATCCTTGCTAGATGTTTACTTCGAAGAGGTTGTAAAGGGTATCTAGCTCATATAGTTGACACCAGAGTAGCCGAAGTGAGATTAGAGGGTGTACTAGTAGCAGGACCTTCGATGTTTCCCGACACTCAAAGTTTACCTCCGTAACGAGAAATAGATTTTCCCATTGATTTAGTCCCGGTACACCTCATTTCTTTTTACCACTCATAGAATGGCACCGGCTGTTAAAGAGTTGAAGGCCTCAGCCTACAAGAGTCAGGATGGGGATTTATTAGTCTTTAGTATTTCACCTTAAAAGCGCCGGGTGTTATCCGTGAAGAAGAAGGATGGTACTTGAGGTTGTGTATAGACTACGACAAGAATAAGGTCACCATTCAAACAAATATCCTTTGCCTCAGATTGACATGATTTACTTGATCACCCAGGTGCAAAAGTGTTCTCCAAGATTGACTTGAGGTCAGGGTACCATCAGTTAAGGATTAGGGAATCGGACATTCCCAAGACGGCATTCAGGACGAGATATGGGCATTATGAGTTTCTAGTGATGTCTTTTGGACTCACCAATGCCCCAGCAGCTTTCATGGACTTGATGAACCGGGTCTTTCATCCATACTTGGATCGGTTTGTCATTGTCTTCATCGACGATATCTTGGTGTACTCGAGAAGCGAGTTGGAGCATGAGAGACATTTGGGTTTGGTGTTGCAGACCTTAATACGGCATCAGTTGTATGCCAAATTCAACAAATGTGAGTTTTGGTTGAGCCGAGTGGGATTTCTCGGACATGTGATTTCGCATGGAATCATGTGGACCTCGGTAGTAGAAGCAAAGTGGGCAAATCGGGGGACAACCAACTACAAAGGATGTATGCGAAGTTTCCTAGGATTAGCTGGCATACCAGCAGTTCATAGAAGGTTCTCAAAAAGTAGCGGACCACTTCACCGCTTGGACTAGGAAAGGGTTAAAATTTCGAGTGGACCGACAGTGTGAGGGGAGCTTCCAAACACCGGGCGAAAGTTGACGCCAACCCTCGTTCTTTGACCTCACAGAGGGCAACGAGGGGTCTCGAGGTTTACAACCAGATGCTTCATACCAAAGTTTAGGTTATGCGGTTACGCAAATATAAGATGCTTGTGGCGTATGTTTCCGCACAGCTTGAAGAAGCACGAGCTGAAATTATCCTACCCATGACTGAACTACGATAATTTTCGACAAGACTGAGGCATTACTTCAGACGGCGACGGCCGTGATATTTACCGACCATAAGAGCATTAAATATTTCTTACCCGTATGAGCTAAATTTGAGGCAAAGGAGGTGGGATGAATTACTTAAGGATTATGATCGCACTATCACTACCATCCAAGTAAGGCGACCAGAGCGGCGTGGATGCCTCGAGCAGAAGTCTGGCTGTGCTCTTTCGCTTATATGCGTACAATACAACTTCCATTGATGGTCGAGTTGCGAGAGTTGGGTGTTGAGTTGGGGATGCATATCAGAGCACTTTGCTAGTTTCCACCACGAATCATACTTGTAGATCAAATTCGAGGCACAACTAGAAGATCCTATTTAGTGAGCATGAGAAAGAAAGTCGAAGAAGGGAACAATCAGATTTTTGCCAGAGACGATGGAGCCTGGTGATTGGTCTCTAGGCCAGCGCCTTCCGTGCCAGCCTGAAGAGTTAAAAAGGCAAGTATTGGAGGAAGCCCATTGTTCTGCTCATGCTATGCACCCCGGTAGTACCAAGATGTATCGTACACTGAAGGAATATTATTGGTGGTCAGGGATGAAAAAAGAAGTTGTCGAGTATTTATTCAAGTGCTTCATCTGTCAACAAGTAAAGGCAGAGAGACAAAAGCCTTCTGGACTTCTGCAGCCCTTACCCATCCCAGAATGGAAATGGGAGCACATTACGATGGACTTTGTATTCAAACTCCCTCCCACAGTTCAGAGACATGAAGACAATTGGGTAGTAGTTGATCGACTCACCAACCGACAAGATTTCTATCTATTCGTGAGAAGTTTTCCTCGTAAGCTAGCGGAGCCTTATGAATCATATAGTGAGTTTGTATGGGGTGCCGTTGTCGATCATCTCCGAGTAGATCCACGACCACTTCGAGGTTTTGGAAGAGATTACGAAGGAACTAGGTGTCAAGTTAAATCTCGAGAACCGCCTTCACCTCGTGACCGATGGATAATCCGAGAGGACTATCTCGCACTTATAGATATGTCGAATAAGTGCGCATCGCAATTCAAAGGACATTGGAATGAATATCTACCTTGGAAGAGTTCACTTATAACAACAAATCTATCACTCAAGCATTGAGATGTCACCTATGAAGCATTGTAGCTGGGAAACAACAATGCACTCCATTATGTTGGAATGAGATCGGGCGAAAGGAAATTACTAGGGTCCCGAGATTGTGAAACGACCGTGGACAAGGTTAGTGTTATACGTGCTGTGAAGCTGAAAGTCGCTTCAAGATAGGCAAAAGAGCTTATGCGACAGTTTAGGAAGGATCTTGAGTTTGAGGTCGAGGATCGAAATTCTAAAACTATCTCCTTGAAGGGCGTGGTACGCTGGGGAAGCGATGAAGCCAAGTCCTCGCTACACTCCACCTGAGATTGCTGATGTGATAGGTCCAAAGTGGGCCTATAGATTAGACTTGTCGGAGGAGTTTGCTCCAGTCCATAATGTTTTCCACATCTCCATGCTACGCAAGTATATCTCAGACGACATGTGCTGGAGGCACCAGAGATTGAGCTGAGGGATGACTTATCCTATGAGGAACAACCAATATAGATTCTGGGTAGGAAAGAGAAGGAGCTTCGCAACAAGACAATATCCTTAGTGAAAGTCCTTTGGAGAAACCACCTAGTCGAAGAGGCGACTTGGGAGCGGGAGGACCAGATGAGGAGCCAGTACCCTCATCTCTTTCATGACAAAGGTACGAATTTCGTGGTCAAAATTTTCTTACAGGTAGGTCAGAACGACCCAAGCACCAAATAATACAAGTTTTAACAGTTTGACTAAGTTTGACTGTTGACCAACCAACAAAGAGGTGCCAAGTTGACTTTTCAAGGGTTTGAATAATTTTGGGTTGACTAAGACACCATTTCATAGGCCTCGTCGATACGAGTTCACAGACAGGTAGAACGCCAAAATCCGAATTTACTGATACAGTTAAGTGGTCATGGTAAGTTCAAACAAAGAAGATTTTTTATTAGTTTCGTCACTCGATTTTTTACCCGAAAACAATCCTAGGCTCTATATAAGCCTAGTTTTGGGTGCCAAGTTAGGATCCAACCCCAAAACCCGAGAGAAAATCCCCAAAAACCCGAAAACCCCGAATTGGGTCGTTTTAACCCATTTTTAGGTCGATCGGGTTTTAGTCGTGGGAGCCGATTCCGGCCACCACTATTGTACACGCGCCGGACAGGGAGGAGCGCCACCACCAGACGATCTTGGCCGTAAATGACAAGAATCGCCGGACGCCGATCGGGCCGGCGGGAGCGGCGGCGCCAATCGTGGGTCACCGATAATTTCTGAATTGGCCATTTCGTGCCATTTGCCACCCCTACAGCTCCTTTCTTCCACTCATTTTTGGACCCCTGAACTCATTTCCGTGGTCCCTTTTTTGCAGATTCCTCACCGTTTGAAAGATACGACAAAAACAAAGTTGGCCGACTGTTGGATCAAGTTTTCCGGCCACCACAGTGACTGTTGAACCAAGGTAATGGTACTGATGAGTTCCTGGTCTCTTGGGCTTTCCATTGATATGTGGTTTGTAAATTTGGGCCGCTTGGTTAGTTTTCCTCCGCTGCTTTTAGGTTGTTTCTGGGTAATTACCTATAGCTGGGATTGAAATAGAGTACCAATTGGTCAAATTGGACAAAATTGAAGTTGGATTAGTGAAATTGGATGTTTTTAGGAATTATTGGACGGTTCAATTTCGAGAAATTAGCTCCCGGGTGAAAAGCCCCAATTTTGGGTACCGGACCTATAGGGCACACTATGTAATTGGACTTGTCGGAGTCCAATTTGGATGGTTTCATAGTTCCAAAAGTTATTCTAAGGTGTTCGGGCATTCCAATGTTGTTGGTTCAGTTATTGGAACCTAAGTGGTGTTTTATTTATATTACAAAGACTCACGCCGGCCGGAGATCTAATTCTCGCAGGAACAAGACTCGAGCCTATAGTCTGTGAGTGGTTTATATGTTTTTAAATGATTTGGGGTACTATGTTGATATATCTATTGTGATTAAATATTTTACATATATACTGTTATGATCAAATGGTTGGTTGCATAACAATGTGATTATTGGTCTCATATAAAACAAGTTATCATTTCATGTGCATTTTGTCAACATTTTAACTGTTTGGAAATTTTACTGTGTTCGTGGATGAGTCTGTGATATTTGAATATTTTGGGTATGTGGATTGAGGTTGTAAACCCCCTTGAAAAATTATTATTTTATGAAATGGATTTTGAAATTTATATGTTTAAAAAAATTGGTTAAGGAATATGGTCATTGAGGTATTTCTCAAATTTCGGCTTGAATTGAGGAACTAAAGATCTTAAATGTAGTCGATCGAGTCAGGAAAGTAAATTCATAAATTCGTAACTTAAGATACGGTGACGTTGGAAAAAGTACACGTGAGTAAGGACATTTTGTTGGAGATTATAAGGTGATGTACCATATTGTATCGGAGATTGGGTCCAGTAATTATATTGTAGTGCACTGGGATTTCCACGGTGTCGTGAGGTTGGTTTTATCCAAAGGTCATATATTATTTCCACGACCGTGAGGTCGGGTTTACCCGACGTTTAGTATACCGAGACGTTACCTGTCGTGAGGTTGGTTACATCCAACGGTTATATATATTATTTCCACGACCGTGAGGTCGTGGTTTATCCACTCGCTTAGTATTCTCGGGTTTACTCACTCTGCCGCGGAGGTCGGTTTACCCGACGGTTTATGAGTTGCCACGGTGTCGTGAGGTTGGTTTCATCCAACGGTTATATATATTATTTCCACGGCCGTGAGGTCGGCTTCTATCTTTTCGACGGTTCGTATTCGGGTTTGCCACAAGTTTGAGGTCGGGTTTACCCGACGGTTTATGAGTTGCCACGGTGTCGTGAGGTTGGTTTCATCCAACGGTTATATATATTATTTCCACGGCCGTGAGGTCGGGTTTACCCGACGGTTTAGGATGGGTACATGGGATGGTACATTGTTAGTTTATGTGTCAGTAATAACTCTTTATGTTAGTGGTCGTGAGGTGGGGTGTCCCACGGTTTATGAGGTGTATATGGTACGGTATATTGTTGGGTTTTGTGTAGTGATAACCATTTATGTTGGGGGTCGTGAGGTGGGGTGTCCCACGGTTTAGGATGGGTACATGGTACGGTACATTGTTGGTCTCAGATTAAAGTATAAGCATTTAAATATTTTTGGTTATGGTATTTTCATGGTTATTTTTACGACGTGATGGGTACATATATTTATGTTTTATTGCATGTTGTGAAACAGATTCAGGTCTTAAGGTTCTTGAAAATGATGTCGGTTATATGTTGAGCATGACTTTCATATTGTTGGGCTTTGGTAAAGTTGGGTTTTGTGAAATGTTTACTAAACGGGGAACATTACAAAAAGAGTGGACGTGAGGTCTTGAGAGAAGAAATTTTCAAAATTAAAACATTATTTTCCTTGTAAATTGCCACGATCGAGATTTATTTCTCTACGTTTATTGTTTTAAATATGTTCCTGGTCCGAGCAAATCAGAGGGCCTACTTGCGCCTGCATCCAACACTACTCGTGATAAATGATGTACTCTATCCCACCTATCTGTCTTTGTTTTGTTGGACCTATTTATTTTCATTTGTAACCCTAAATTCGCAAATACTCTTAGAATGCTCTGATATTCGTATCGAACTTTTATGGGTCCTTATCTATATATGTAGTGGGTCTTTTACATATAATTGGGATATTAAATTAATGCATGAGTTTGCTTCCCTCCTTAAAGTGGAGTTCCACTGTATCTTCCATATGGATTGTATAGTGGGACTTCATTAGGCGGGACCACCCGAAACTCGAAGGGTATCCGGCCTGGTCTTGTCAACAAACCTGCAATATAAACAAACAACTAGAAAGCATAAAGCAGATCCGAGCCCAACGAAAAACGTTGTGTCGTTAAGACAAATTTGGTCCCTCAATCTGTACCGAGGATAGTGGACAATCGTCTCCCAGGATAGAATGGATCTCGTCCTCCGAAATGGTACGTAGCTCCGAGAACCCCGAATAACTCAACTTGCAGAAACAATCGCACAAAAATGAATGATATGCAGTGAAGTGAGGAGAATATTTTTGTTATTATAAAAAATGGGAAAAACAAAAGTATAAGAATGCCAGGAAGTGTCTCCACGAATAGACATGTCTTTTCGAAGCAATGTTTCTCGCTTTAGGGGACACATTATCTTCACTTGCGATTTTGCGGATGTCGTCTTCAACACATTCTTCATCTGTGAGTCGCCGTGTTGCTCACGCCGATCGCAGGGGCTCGTTTGAGCTCGGAGCCCAGTCCAACGCCTTGGTGCACGTAGCGTAGCCGCTTCTCGCCGCATCGCCGCATCTTCGATTGTGCTGGATACGGGAGTATCGCCATGCATTCACACCGCACAAGCACCCAATCGTGCCATCTCGAGGCAATCCTCCGAATAGATTCTCCGCCTCCACCATTTTCGCACCTCTCACGGAGTCCCATAAAGCCAAACCCCTGCGCTTGCTCCTCCCGCCTGCCTCCATGTACCGGCCGCCATGCAAGGAGTTTGTTGTCCACTGCTGCATGTAATAAAAAAAAAAAATTTTCTGCATGTCGGGAAGAGAATATTACTTATAAATTTTAAGGAAAGATAGTGCATTATTCTCTTCCAACATCCGCTTAAGAAAGATTTTTTTTTTGCCACATGCAAAGAATGGACAAATAAACTCTTGCACAAATAGACTATGGAGAGAAAGACAGGAGGCAAGCACAATGGGTGTAAAACTTTATAGGACCTATCAAGAGGAGGTGGGGCGAAACTAAGGGAGGAGGATCGCAGAAATCGATTCTTGAATCGGTGCCTCAGGATATTTTGATTAAGATATTGTGCGGTGTGGATCATGACGATCTGAAGCAACTCTTCCATGTATCAAGCACAATCAAAGATGCAACGATAACGGCGAGGAAGTCGCATTTCGCATACAGTACACCTTCAAAGGTGTTAGTTTTTCGAGACTCCCTAGATTGGGAAGAACCCAGTAGTTTCGAAGAGATTCAAACCCCAAATGCACCTAAGCAGTCGAGGCGTGGTATGTCTCGATTGAAGGGATAACCTTCTTTCACGGCAGCCCTCCTCTTAAATGAAGAATGTGTTGGGACTTTGGTATCCACAAAATCCTTAAGTGAATGAAAATGTGTGTCCCATATCGAACAGACACATTGCTTGGTTCATACCTTTCCGAACAGATTCATTCTCAAGACAAAAACAAAAATTATGAAGGGAACAAACCTGCAATATAAACAAATAACTAGAAAGCATAAAGCAAACCTGAGCCCAACGAAAAACGTTGTGGTCCTTAAGACGAATTTGGCCCCTATATCTGTACGTAGGATAATGGACAATCGTCTCCCAGGATAGAACGAATCTCGTTCCTCCGAAGAGGTACGTAGTCAGAGGACCCCGACGAACTCAACTTGTAGAAACAATCGCACAAAAATGAATGATATGAAGTGAATTGAGTAGAATATTTTTGTTATTATAAAAAATGGGAAAAAAGGGAGTATAAGAATGTCAGGAAGTGTCTCCACGAACAGACATGTCTGTTGGAAAAGGTATGAACCAAGCAATGTGTCTGTTCGATGTGGGACACATTTTCATTCAATTAAGGATTTTGTGGATACCAAAGTCCTAACACATTCTTCATCTAAGAAGTGGCAGCCGTGAAAGAAGGTTTTCCCTTCAATCGAGACCTACCACGCCTCAATGCTTAGGCATTTGGGTTACTGTAGTCTGTTCTTCCTTGTCTGGGCGAGTTCTGTGGCCCATCTTTCGGGCTGCGTATCAGAGAAATGCGCATTTCCCCGTCGCTAGTCGCCGCATTTCGATTGTGCTTGGATACATGGTTGTTGCTGCATCGCCATGACACACCGCACAATATCCCAATCAAAACACTCGCGTATTCAGCCGGTTTCTTCGCTGCCTGCCACATTCACTCCACGGTGTCCCTGCGTTGCCACCACGCGCTTCTGCCCTCCTCGGCCTTGCACTCCATAGTTCACAATACGCGCGAGTTATTACTACGTCGCATGTATTAAGGTCTTTCTGGGTTGACATGTTGGAAGAGAATAATACCTATAAATTTTTTAAGGAAAGATAGTGTATTATTCTCTTCCAACATCTGCTTAAGAAAGATTTTTTTTTTATTACATGCAGCAATGGAAAACAAACTCATTGCATGGACACAGGCTAAGGAGAGAAAGACAAGAGGAGCAAGCACAATGGGTGTAAACTTTATAGGGACTCCATTGAAGAGGAGGTGCGGCGAAATGGTGGAGGAGGACACAGAGAAATCGATTCTTGAATCAGTGCCTCAGGATATTTTGATTAGGATATTGTGCGGTGTGGATCATGACGATCTGAAGCAACTCTTCCATGTATCAAGCACAATCAGAGATGCGACGATAACAACGAGGAAGTCGCATTTCACATACAGTATACCTTCAAAGGTGTTAGTTTTTCGAGACTCCCTGGATTGGGAAGAACCCAGTAGTTTCGAAGAGCTTCAAACCCCAAATGCACCTAAGCAGTTGAGGCATGGTAGGTCTCGAACAAGGGAAACCTTTTCGCGGCGTTCTTCTTAGATGAAGAATGTGTTGGGACTTTAACCACAAACTTAAGTGACGAAAATGTGTGTCCCACATCGAATCGTGACATTACTGCTTCTGGTTCATACATCTTTCGAAACGCATACGTATGTTCATGGAGACACTTCCCGGGCATTCTTATACTCCCGCTTTTCCATTTTTTATAATAACCAAAAATGTTCTCCTCACTTCACCGGCCTTGTCCCGAACAATGAACCCTTCGGGTTGTTCAACATATTTCTTCTTCCAAATCTCCGCTTACAGCTGGGCCGTTTACATCTATTTGATGGATTTCAAGCTTATAAACCGGGCCGCTATAGCAATTAGCATCCTTATAGATGTAATTCTTAGTAATAGGTGAATAAGTATCAAATAATCAAGACCTTCTCGTTGCTTGTATCCTTACTACAAGCCTAGCCTTATATTTATCAATAGCACCATCCGCTTTCATTTTCCTCTTGAAAATTCACTTACATTGTAGTGGTTTATTACCAGGAGGAAGGTCAACCAATTTCCATGTATGATTTGACAAGATGGATTCAACTTCATTATTGATAGCTTCTTTCCAGAACGGGGCTTCTGGCGAAGTCACAGCTTCTTTGAATGTCCGAGGTTCATTCTCCAACAGATACGTTAAGAAATCAGGTCCAAAATACGTGGAAGTCCTTTGTCTTTTACTACGTCTAGGTTCATCCTCCATTGGATCACTTCTAGATATAGTATCTCAAGACCTCTTATTATTATCAATAGACTCATATACTATGTTATACGGAAATATATTTTCAAAGAACGAAGCGTCCCTTGATTCAATGATCGTATTGACATGTATATCTGGGATCTCTGACTTGTGAACAAGAAAACGATATGCATTGTTATTCTGAGCACATCCGATAAAAACACAGTCAATAGTCTTTGGTCCTACCTTAACCTTTTAGGCTTAGGAACTAACCTTAGCCAAACACCCCCACTCTTGAGATAATCTGCTAGGCATTCTCATTTCTTCCATTTCTCATAGGGAGTTTGTTGTGTCTTTCTGTGGGGTACTCTATTTAAAATAAAATTCGCCGTTAAAACAGCTTCCCCCCTCAAATTCTATGGTAAACCAAAACTATTTAACAATGCATTCATTGTTTCCTTTAAAGACCAGTTTTTCCTTTCCGCCACTCCATTAGATTGTGGTGTATAAGGAGTAGTCATTTGGTGAACGATACCAATCTCGGTACAAATTTCCTCAAATGGAAATTCATATTCACCTCCTCTGTCACTTCTTATGATTTTAATTTTCTTTTTCAACTGAGTTTCAACTTCAGCCTTATAAGTTTTAAAAGCATTCACATCCTCATCTTTGCTACTAAGCAAGTAAACATAACAATACCGCGAGCAGTCATCTATAAAAGTAATAAAATACTTATTACCACCTCTTGACGATATTGATTTCATATCGCATATATGTGTGTATTAAATCTAAAGGTTCTGAAAGTATATTATCTACATAGTGGAAAGGGGACTTAGAAAATTTAGATTCAACACACACTTGGCATTTCTCACTGATTACCAAAATCTCTAAGAATGCCCCATGTTCATTAATTTCTTTATTGATTTATAGTTAACGTGTCCTAGTCTAGTATGCTAAATGTTAGAAGACTCAAGCACATAAGAAGAAGCAACTTTATTCAAATCATCATTCGTTACAATAGTCATTACATTGAGCTTGAACAAACCATCACTCAGATAACCCTTTCCTACATACATCTCATTTTTTTGAGTACAAACTTGTCGATACAAACCAACTCAAGCCATTCTGCTAAGTGAGAGATTCGACACCAATTCTAACAACATCTGACACATGCAAAACATTAATTAGTGTCACAATCTTTCCAGATGTCATCTTTAGAGAAATCTTTCTGACACCTTCAACCTTAGAGGTTGATGGATTACCCATATAAAGTTTTTCATCACCCCCACTCAAGCAGGTGACCTAAAACATCGATATGTTTGCACAGATGTGACCTTAGAAGCCGTCTAAAGATCAATCCACCACTCCTGGGGTTTCTCGCCATATTACACTCGGATATCATAGCAATCAGATTGATATCATCAACACCATCGAGATCTTTTTCCACCATATTAGCCTCATGCTTTCTGCCTTTCTTGGCTCGCAGCCTTCGTTCGATGTCCGACTCTACTACGCTCGGGCATCACAATGAACTCTTCAGCCTCGTTGAATCCTCTCTCTAGACTTCATAGCCATTTTCTCCTTTCTTGTTGGGTTTCGAATCCTTCTTCAACAACACATTGGCCTCTTTGAAACTCTCTAGATGATTTCCAACTCTTCTCGTACAACCTATCAGATTCCCTCAATCCTCAACCGAACAATCAAGTCTTCAAGTGATAACTCCTTTCTCTTGTGTTTGAGATAATTTTTTGAAATCCCCAGGATGGTGGCGCTTTTCAATGAATGCACCTACTCTTGAAATGTCTCACTTAGAGTCATTCTTCAAAGATGAATATCATGCACAACCACTTGAAGCTCTTGAACCTGACTTAAGACGGTCCTTGCATCAACCATCTTTAAGTCCAGAAATTTACCGACAATGAATTTCTTCAGTCCGGCATCTTCGGTTTTGTACTTCTTGTCTAGACTATCCCATAACTCCTTAGCCGTTTTCAGCGGACTATATACGTTATAGAGAGTATTTTCCAGATCGTTGAGGACATAGTTGCGACATAGGAAGTCAGAATGATTCCATGCATCAACATCAACCAACTTTTCTTTATCTATCTCTCCAATGTCCAATTTAGGACCATCCTCATTGAGGAATCTTGCCAAGTTCAAGGTTGTAAGATAGGACAACATCTTTTGTTGCCATCTCTTGAAATCGGTACCATTGAACCTTTTCCCTCGGCTTTTTCTTTCTCCATGACTCGATTGTATTAACCTGAGCCTGAAGACGACGTCTATTTCGAAGGATAAGGGATAAAAACAGAACAATATTTGAATTAACTGTAACAAATATTTAAATACGAACAGAAACGAAACAAGAGGAGAAACGAAAAAAAAAAACCGTGAACGACTCGAAAGCAAGTAAAATATTAAACCCGGGAACAAGATGTTTTTACAAATAAGATAACGTTTTTTTTTTAGCAGAAATTTTTAAAAAAAAAAAGAGAACTGTAGTTTAAAATTGAAAATAAGCATAGAAGTTCAAGATTTCAAATCGATATTAATATCTCGAAATAAAACAATTAAACCCAGAGCAAAGATCGATATATATATTTAAATTAATATAAACCGACATCGTTTTTTGAAAAACTTGAACAACCAATAACCGCGTAAGGTACTGAATATAAAACAACACAAACAGATACACGGTTTTCACTTAAACAGACCAAGGTGAGGCACTGTATAAACAAAATTGAACAAACAAACAAATGTAATCCAAATCGAAACGAACGTAAATAAATTGCTTTGCATCGCAAGCATGCGTAAACGAAAATTTTTGAATAAACTATAATGTAAACATTTTAGTGTAAAACTCCGCAAAGATTTAAAAAAATGTTTGCAAGAATTTAGTGTCGACTTCCTAGCAAGAATGGCTTCAAGTTGGTTTTTGTATATGACAAGTTTGTACTCTCAAAAAATGAGATGTATGTAGGAAAGGCTATTGAGTGATGGCTCTGCCTGCTTAAATGTAATGATTTAACAGAATCCAAGGATGATCTAATAAAGTTGCTTCTTACGTGCTTGAGTCTTCTAAATATTTGGCATGCTAGGATCAGGACACGTTAACTATGTCAATAAAGAAATTAATGAATATGGGACTATTAGTTTAATTTTAATCGTCTGGGAGAATGGCAAGGTGTGCTGAATCCAAATTTCTAAGCCCCCTCTTCCACTGTGATAATGTGACTTAACTCCTTTAGATTTAATACACACAGATATATGCGATATGAAATCAATATCACAAGAGGTGGTAATAAGTATTTTATTACTTTTTATAGATGACTGTCATGTATTGTTATGTTTATTTGCTTAGTAGCAAAGATGACGTGAATGCTTTAGTAAAAACCTATAAGGTCGGTTGAAACTCGTTTGAACAAGAAAATTAAAATCATAAGGAGTGACAGAGGAGGAAGAGCATCTTGAGGGGTTTTATAGTTTATAATATTTCATCAAATGTCTGCTCCTTATACACCACAATCTAATGGAGTGGCGGAAAGGAAAAACCGGTCTTTAAAGGAAACAATGAATGCATTGTTGAATAGTTCTAGTTTACCACAGAATTTGTGGGGGGAAGCTGTTTTGACGGAGAATTTTATTTTAAATAGAGTACCCCACAAAAAGACACAACAAACTCCCTATGAGAAATGGAGTTGCACGCCTTAAGACCCGAAATGGAAATTTCTCGAAAGGGCAAAATCGTACTTCGGTCAAAATCCGAAATTTATTCTCTTCTAGATCTCGGATGATGAAATGGATTTCACCGTTGAACTGCCTCACTAAATCTAGCTACCACTTAATTTCGCTGAATTTCCAAGATACGATTTGCACGCCGAGACACATCGCGCTGGTGTCGTAAAACAACATGTGTCGTGAAGAAAGTCACATATAATAGGTACTCATGTTACTTATGTTGCATGAGAAGAGAAATGATGGAAATGGACGGCCGAGATAGTGTCAAGTGTCAAAACTGGGGAAAGAAGGAACATAAATGTTATTTTTGGAATTGTAAATGAGGAAAATGACAAAAGAGCCAATAGCTCATCTTCTTCCTCAAATTGAAGACAAAAACGTGAAGGGCGAGGGGAGGATGCAGTGAGGTCCAGATTTTTATTTCTAGAGAGAGAGAGAGCCACTTCTCTTTAGATTTACGGGCGATCGGACCGTTGAAATCCTTCGGGCCAAGAAGAAAAGTTGATTTACGCGGAGAGGCCTACGCGTGGACTCCGGTTTTAGGGAGTTTCGTCAAACTCCGAGAGGTAGGGGTTTTATCCTACTTGGGTTTTACTCTTTGTTTAAGTACTTTGTTGATGCTTGAGTTGATTGAGGTCGTGAAAGGCCATTTGATCGGTCCCAAGATTTGAAACCCATTAATGCCATCCGTGACTGTGCACAGGCTGTTGGGTTGTAAATTGTATGAATTGTGAAACAATTTGTGTTGTGATGTGCATAGGGCCAGAAATGGCAGTGAAATTTGGGTTCACAAAGTGAACCGATGATTGGTGATTTGCCAGGAACAGTAACCCGAGTGTTTCACTGTTCATAGGAATAGTGTTCACAAAATATTTTTGAGAAATAATGTGTTTGGTAGAGTAATTCAAGTTGAATTGCTCGTGTTTGAAATTTAGCCCAAGTGAGCTAATTTCGTGTAATGAATAGAAATTACATGACATGTTTGTGTGATTTCTGTGATTATGAATATATTCATGATTATATATTTGCATGTGTGATATAATTATTGGAATTGGCATCATGCATTCCATATGCACTGGGCACCCTAGAGCGATAGAGTGAGCATGAGATGGTTCATAGAGTGGTTTCGAGGGTCAATTAATAATAATAAATATCGAGTCAGCCCATTACTTATATCGGAGGGTAGTCCATACAGTATCAATTGCTCCAGAGTCGGCCCAATTGATATACATCGGAGGGTAGTCCACTAAATATAACATCGGAGTCGGTCCACTACTAATATCGGAGGGTAGTCCACTATTAAAAACAACATCTTTGTTTTGAAAAATAATGATTCTCATACGTGGCTTAGGCAAGTGTGAGGGAGTCAGTGAGGACTCGGGGTATGAGTTGTTTAGGTAGACATTCAAGTAGGATCATGCATTTACTTGAATGTGTGTTTTCTTTGGAGCATTGCATATGCACTTAGGTGGAGAGTAGCCCATGTAGGGTGATTCCACTACTGAGCATTAGCTCACCCTGTCGAGGGAACATATTTTTCGTGCACAGGAGCGTATTAGTGAGACGATCATTCCAAGAGGCCGAGTTTTAGAAGAAAGTCGGGTTGCGGCTTTGGTTTTATTATGTATACATGTATTAGAATGTTTTTCATTTTAATATATGTTTGTATAAGAGGGAAAATTTTAACTCTTGTACCTATTGGATGTAGTTGGTTTACATTGATGATGAGTATTGTAGTATGGGCACAAGAGGCCATTTTTACTCATATATGTATCTTGTGAATGTTGATTGGGACAGGTGTCCTATGGGTAGAGCTCCCCGTACAAAGGAGACTCTGCCCGATTTTCATGAGTGGTGTCGGGTAACCCGACATCCACTACTATTTCCGCAGGTTGACGGGTCGTCAACGGACTCCCGGGATTGGGGTGTCACAATGCCTAACTTGAATTATCTCAAAGTGTAGGGGTGTTTGGCTAAGGTTGCGGTTCCTAAGCCTAAAAAGGTTAAGGTAGGACCAAAGACTATTGACTGTGTTTTTATCGGATATGCTCAGAATAACAATGCATATCGTTTTCTTGTTCACAAGTCAGAGATCCCAGATATACATGTCAATACGATCATTGAATCAAGGGACGCTTCGTTCTTTGAAAATATATTTTCGTGATAAATATAGTATATGAGTCAATTTATAATAATAAGTGATGTCTCAGATACTATATCTAGAAGTGATCCAATGGAGGATGAACCTAGACGAGTAAAAGACAAAGGACTTCCACGCCTTGACTTGATTTCTAACATATCCGTTGGAAAATGAGCCTCTGACATTAAAAGAAGCCGTGACTCTTTTTTAAGCCTCGCTCGAAAGAAGCCATCAATAGTGAAGAATCCATCTTGTCAAATCATACATGGAAATTGGTTGACCTTCCTCCTAGTAATAAACCACTACAATGTAAGTGGATTTTCAAGAGGAAAATGAAAGCGGATGGTGCTATTGATAAATATAAGGCTAGGCTTGTAGTAAAAGGATACAAGCAACGAGAAGGTCTTGACTATTTTGACACTTATTCACCTGTTACTAGAATTACATCTATAAGGATGCTAATTGCTATAGCAAATGTGTATGTTTCTGAAATCCATCAAATGGATGTGAAAACGACCTTCTTAAACGGAAATTTGGAAGAAGAAATATATTTGGAACAACCCGAAGGGTTCATCGTTCCGGGACAAGAGCAGAAAGTATGTTGACTTATTAAGTCACTCTATGGATTGAAACAAGCACCAAAACAATGACATGCTAAATTCGACACGGTCATGTCATTTAATGGTTTCAGATTAATGAGTGCGCGATAAATGTGTATATGTTAAGCAAACTCAGAATTGCTTTGCCATTTTATGTCTATATGTGGACGATATGCTTATAACAAAATATGGCGGTGATTCATTAAGAAAATCAAACGCTTGCTCGCAAGTAAATTTTGAAATGAAAGATATGGGGGCGCCGATGTTATTTTTTAGGAGTTAAAACTATAAGACATCCGAGGATTAGCTCTATCACAATCCCATTATATTGAAACGATTCTTTGAAAGTGCGTAAGACCTAGGTATTGTACCACAAGAAAAGACTGATAGATGTTAATTTACATCTTTCTAAGAATACCGTGAAAACAAAGCTCAAAAATGAGTATGCTAGTAAGCAATAGGCAAATTTTAATGTATGTCATGAATCAGATTAGGTCGGACATAGCTTGTGCGGTTAGCAAGCTAAGTCTATTTACAGTTAGTCCAAATGAAATTCATTGGAAAGCTATGAAACGTTTATTGAGCTACTTAAAGCATACTCAAGATTATGCTTTGCATTACATAGAATATCCGATAGTACTTGAAGGATACTATGATGCAAATTGGATAACCGACACTAAAGACACAAAATCAACAAGTGGATATGTATTCACACTTGGTGGGGCGGCAGTGTCTTGGAAATCATCCAAACAAACTTGTATTGCTAGATCCACTATGGAATCAGAATTTATTGCTTTGGATAAAGCTGATGAAGAAGCCGAGTGGCTTCGAAATTTCTTGGAAGATATTCCTAATTGTCAGAAAAACCAAGGCCCGCGTATGTATACATTGTGATAGTCAAGTGGCAATAGGAAGGGCAAGGAATGTCATGTATAATGGTAAGTCTCGACACATACGTTGAAGACATGACACAGTAAGACAACTTTATAGTGGACCATCACCACGACTATGTGAAGTCAAAAGATAATATTTGGCGGATCCATCGACAAAAAAAGGCCTAACTAGAGAGATGATCGCGAAACATCAAGGAATGTCATGCCCTAAACAAGTTATCATAGCGGACACCCTACCTAGTTGATTGGAGATCCCATGATAGAACGGATCTCGTTCCTCCGAGGTGGTACGTAGTCGAAGGACTCCGACGAACTCAATTATTTTCAGAACAATCACACAAAAATGAATGATATGCAGTGAAGAGAATATTTTTGTTATTCTAAAATGGGAAAACGAGAGCATAAGTATGTTAGGAAGTGTTCCAAGGAACAGACATGCCCACTGCAGGCATGAACCGGGCAATGTGTCCGTTCGATGTGGGACAAGCATTTTCATTCACTTAAGGATTTTGTGGATACCAAAGTCCCAACACTGAATGTGATGGTCAACGTGTAGCTAGATCTCAGTTATTTCTTTGAGAGGGGGCTGTGGGTGTGGGGGTGTGTGTTGGTTTCAGGCAACAAAATCATGTAATAGATGGAAGGAGGGAGTCAGAATCTGTGCCGGGTTGCCGATCCATACATACAAAATCATGTATCAGAGCGGAAGAACGTGATTGCAGGATCTTCTCGATACTTAGTGTCTGACTACGCCTACTTCGTGATGTATTTCAAGACAACATCATTGTATCGTGAGTTTGTATCGTGGTCTCCTTGTGAACTCAGATACATATCGCCTTCGTGGATTTGAAACGGGGTCTTGTGAGTAGTTGTATCGCAACCTGGTTTGATTGTATTCCAAGACTATATCACACCCTTGACTTTAAGGTTGTATTGCAAGATGAGGTCTGCAGGAGAGATAGTTGTCTTGTGAACATTCTATATCGCGATCTAGTTGAATTGCATCGCAATATTATATCGTCTCTTTGGCCTTGGGGCTGTATTGCAAGAAACTACCTTCAGCTGCTTTGTATGTGATTGTATCACAAGACTGAGGTTAGTCTTGCGATACACTCTTTTTCCTTCTTACACTACAGTTGTGTCTTGCAACATGATTTGATCTATCTCTGCCCGTGGCCTCCTCTCCTCAATAGACTATCTTGCGATACAATCTTTTGTATTGCAATACACGTCCTTCTTAGCGCTAGGATTTCCTCTCTGGCTGATCTTGCGATATAATCCTGTGTATTTCAAGACATTTTGCGCGAATCTCAAATTCTCCTCGAATGGTCTTGGTGATGACGCCAAATGTGGTTACGATATACTTTCTCATTCCTTGTAGGTTCCTTTCTTGCGGCACAATATATTGTATTGCGATCGTCTCTTCCTCCTCGTCGCACCTCAAATTCCTTTCGACAATGGCCAAATATTGCGACACACTTTCGCTTCCTCTTTAGCTCTTTCTTTCATGATATAGTCAATGGTCTCGCAATATTGCTCAAATTTTAAGCTCGGTGATCTTGTATTTCAACATCTCTTCACCAGCTTCCTTACAAATCCTCGATATTACTTCCCTTTATTGAAAGACACTCTGTTGTGCTGCAATTACTCGTTTGTGCTGCTTTTCTTTGCTGAATTTCAATTCTTTTCCAAATAATTCCTGCAAAACCCCCAGTTGGATTAATATTCCATAACTCTACCTAAAAATCAATAATAATCATCAATAAATTGCAGAAAAATGGATAAAATTCAGATGAGTTTTTGACTCACTCGTTGCCGGATTAATCTTAAGCTTTTCAAAGAGGCCCATCAATGACAAACTGATTACCTTATCTTCTTCTAATTCATCTCCTTCTATCGGGGTTCTAAGTCTTCAATGGTCCACCATTATCATCTCTGGAATTATGTTTTCTTGATTTCATCTTCTTGGGCTGGCTTCTGGTAGGTTGGAGTCATCATTTGCTGCAACTCCTCCTCGATCGCTACTTAATCTATTGGTGGCTCTAGCTAGCCTCCTTGCTTCAATGTTCGGATATTATCAAGGAAACCCACACCGACGATATTTGTGACCAAAAGTTTCTAAGCAAAATAGCATAAGATCACATTCCATCGTAATAGAATGAAAGCTCTGCACCCCAATCACATAAAAATGCAAAGCCTGTTACAAAATATTTTCCTAAAATGCATCTTTCGTGTTGAATCCTCTTTAAAAAAAAAAAAATTTTTAAAGAAAATTATTTTCTTTTTCCTCAATAATTTGCCTTCGAATCAAACGTGGTACTAGGAAAGAACTTTACAGATAGTTATTAAGAACTCTCAGTGGCTACAAGTGCATGTTGATGCTCTGTGAACTCAACAAACGAATCCTGCCAGAATAGTTCCTCGTGGCTACTTTCCTTTTTTCACATCCTTCTCGTAAACTTTATCTACAAAAGACTACCAAAGTGGCTTACAAATAAAATAGAAAACCAAATTTACAAGTCTCTTATTGCATGTCGATTGGCATAGAGAAGGTAAACTCGACTCAAGCATTGACAAGGATAACAAACCCGTTTAATGATGGGTTTTGCTTGGTAGCATGAGGTAATCGCATCTATACAAAGCTTTCTAACTTCTTTTCGTCATTTACTTAGGCAATCTGTATATGATAATCCTAGTCTCGAAACATGAAACTTTGGAGATTCTAATTTGTCTTTTGTCTTGCCAACCTCGCACGAGATTAGCAGGAAAATTTGCAAGGAGCAAGGAAAACGCAGTCAACAAAGTAATGATGAGAAGCATAAAACTTAGAGAGACAATATGATTGTTTGTCACATATGAATAAGTCAAACCACAAACCTTGTTATGCTGTATGACTATTCAGACGAGATTTATATCCAACGGCAGGCCACATACATATGCATTTACTAAATTTGGCCTAAAGAGGATCTAAGGACCATTAGAGAAATGGACAAGTCTTAACTTCCACGCCTAGAAGGTTACAAGGACAAGTCTTAACTTCCACAAGTAGAAGGTAAGTGTAGGCCCATTTCCATGTTACTCCACCATGAGGTCCCATCGAGCATCTTTCTACTGAATAGGTTGTGAACTTGATCAATATCATTCTCAACGAGTCCATAAGTAGTGGTCCCATTTTTTTCATCGAGTTCAGGCTGAGACCAAAAGTCTTGAGCAACAAATCCAGTAAAACAACTCAAAGATAAAGTATATATTTAAAATTTTTATAATTATTTTCATTTTAATAATATATAAATATATATTTATGACTTCACCGATTCGATCGGTGAACCGTGAACTAGTAATTTTTTCGGTTCAATGACCGATTCGGTTTTGAAAACATTGGGTGCAAATGATTCCTGAACAATATTCTCTTTCTTTCTCGAAATTCTTCCATGGTGATGTTACCGCTTGCTCTTTTTTTTCTTGATAACCTTGTATATCCGGCCACTTTGTGTGCACCTTAATTAATCACTCAAAGCTCTAAAGTTAACAAACCAAGTAAGTCTCCAATGACCCCGACCGAGAACTAGTGATGGTCGCTTTTGCCTTTCTAAGCTTGTAAACACTCAGCAATCGCTCAAAGGAGATCGTCTAGACTTAGATTACATCTACTTTATTTTGAATGCTTGTAAACACCAAAGAACCAAGTTCAAAGAAGAGTTTACCGCATAAAGGACCAATCCCTATAACTGGTAGCTTAAAGGCTTTTTCAGTGCTCTAATGTGAGCGCCCCTAAAAAGCCTCAAGGCATGAAAAAAAAAACGTTATAAGTAGAAGGCGTAAGCCTTCTTCGTTGATGTGACGCCCCAAAACCGGGGGGTCCGTTGACAACCCGTCAATCCGCGGAATACTTGTAGATGTCGGGTTACCCGACACCACTCATGAAAATCGGGCAGAGTCTCCTTTGTACCTAGGAGCTCACCAAGGTACAACCTGTCCACAATCAACAATGACCACAGGTCTATATATGCGAGTAAAATAATGGCCACTGGGCCCTCGCGACAATACTCAAACATATAAGGACATGAATATCAAAACCATAGTCCATAAGAGTTTAAATTACATCACTCTTATACAAATAATTACAACCCATATATATTTACAAAATATATATTAAAGCCAAAATCCAGCTTTCTTCATATGTGCGGTCCCGAATGCGGTCACCGCCCGCACCCGACCGTGCCTCGAAGCGGGGGGGTCCCACGACGCAGGAGCAAAGCCCAAAAGAGTGATAATCTCCTACAAGGGCTACTCCCCACCTAAGTGCACATGCAATGGTCGCATAATAAAACACACATCCAAGTGCAACATACACATGTCTACCTGAATGTCTACATGCCATGAATGAGACTCGACTCACTATGCCCCTATGTACCGAGCTCTCGCTGGCTCCATCACTCAATATGTCATTGAGTAATATATCCCGAGTCACTCACCGACTCGTCTCACATGCATACGCCAACTGTGACAACTGTTACTGGTGTTACCAATGACCCAAGTATCGGGCCCTCACCGGCTTCATTACCAAATGCAAGTGTCAATGGGCAACAAATCCCAAGTCAATCCCGACTCCTATCACACAACCCTAGTCTGCGATAAACATGACCGTGTGTCTTCTGGGCAAATATAACTTTCGGGTGATACCAGAGGTCTCTTACACTCCATAAGCTGCAACTATGATATCGCGGGGTCTCTTACACCCATACTCGAGTTCTCACTAACTCCCCAAACATGCATTCTCCCGCCATGAATGAAAAACCATTTCCAACAAAGGTCTTTGTTTTTAAATGACAAACCCTCCGATATAAATAGTAGATAGGACTCCGATAATCTATTTTGTGGACTAATTCCTCTGACATGTATATCAATCACGACCGACGATTGATATTATACGACAACCCTCCATGTATATCACCTGGGCGTACTTCGACGATTGATATTATATGGACAACCCTCCGATGCAGTAGTGGACACATCCGATAAATAATATTGTTGGTCAACCCTCCGAAACAATTCTCTCAAGAAACCAATTTCATGCACTCAATTCTATTTGCTCTAGTGGTGCCCAGTTGCATATGAAATGCAATGAGCCATTTCCATTTCCTTAACCCGTGCGACTCATTTGGACGTTGTCCTATTAACCGAGCCCACTAATCAACACCATACGCTATGTTGATCCACAACCGAGCCCACTAATCAACACCATACGCTGTGTTGATCCGCAACCGTGTACTCACGACACACCATCAAACACCTAACACAGTGTCGATCTCAACTATGCACTCACACCTAATTTCTAGGTTACCCCAGTGCATATGGAATGCATGATGCCAATTCCAACACATTCATGCTTATATATTAACATAATTAAATCACATAAAACATGTTATGCAATTTCATAATCAATTGCACCAAAATTAGCTCACATGAGTTAATTAACAAACACGAGCAATTCAATTTTTGAATCACTCAACCATACACATTTTCACACAAAAATATTTCGTGAATACTATTCATGTTATTCATTTTCTAGTAATAACACACAAATGACCCAAATCTCGGACCTATAAACAGAAAGCACCTTCGTCCCTTCACTCGCTTCATCACCAAATATTGTGATACCAAACACACCACAAAACCCAAGACATTAGTCCCGTGAGCAAAACCAAACTCAACATAGTCCGGATCAGCTCGAAAATAGTCCTAAAATTTCATCATAATCGGTCTAAAATACTGTAATTTCACTGAATCGTCTCGAAATGGGCCTCCGAATTCACGGATCATTCAAAACTAGTCCAAAATTTTAAAAATTCCTACACATCATCTAAAATTTTTGAGGACTCAAATTTACGATCTTCACTCGCTTCTAAGCTAATTCCAACCATTAAATAACCTTTAGGCTAGAAATAACACAAGTAGAAAATTCCCTACCGTGGAGTTTAACGAACCCAAGATTTTGTGTTCACGCGAAACTTCGTCAGATAGGTCAACTTTGCTCAGCCCCGAATTAAACCCGCGGTCCGATTTTCAGAGATCCGAGAAAGAAGCAGAGAAGAAAATTAAAAATAAAATTCTCTCCGCACTCTCCTCTCACGCTCCGTCCGTTTCCTTTGATTTTTTTTTCCATTTTGTTATTATTATTATTATTATTATTATTATTATTATTATTATTATTATTATTATTATTATCATACTTTGAATACATGGTTCATATTGCTTTATTCGAAATCGCTTTATCCCGAAACAATTTATTTCTTTCGCTCAATTTTATTTTAAATGAATCCTAACCTGCTATTTTCGACTTCCGAGATTTTCAGGAAAATCTCGCTCCCGAAGTCACCGACGACTTATCACCAAAAATCTTAAAATATTCCGCTTGGTCTCGGGACCACGAAACTTTTCCTGGTCACTAGATTTCGAGACGAATCGAACAGAACTGCTTCAATATCCGAGATCTAGAGAATTTCCTGCCAACCGAAATTACCGCTTTTTTACCCTTTTAGAAAAATTTAATTTTTCCGTTTTAAATTCTTCCCCCCACTGTAATTCTTGTCCCCGAAATCTCACTTCACATACGCAATACTCATATGCATATGCTACCTTCTACAACTCCAAGACCGTGTCAGGTATGATAACCCGCCTCAGGTCACAATCACTGACAACCCAATGGGTTCCGATATGTCTACCATATCTGACCAACTCTCACCCTAGATCCTAGAGGAGAATTTTCCCATACAATTGCTTTTCCCAGAGGCCTTAACCTCTAAGCCCAAACTCGAAGAAGGCTGATCCTCCTTCCTCTTCCCACCTGCACTCGCATCTCGAATGCCTTATGCGTCCTCTATCTCTCTCTCAATGGCCAAAGCTGTCCCGACCATAGAGTTCATGTCCTGTAGGCGAAGGCCCACAAACTTGCCCCGAATGGACAACTTCGCCACCTCAAACTTCCGACCTTGGCCATATCTGTGGCCACATAGTCATCACCAAAACGTGCCAACCCAATGAATCTAGCCATGTACTCCATCACTGTCATCGTTCCCTGCCTCAGCTCTAGGAACTCTTAGGCCTTTACATGTCTAGCAGTGACCGGAAAAAACTTGCTCATAAAGAGCCCATGGAACTCTCGTTATTAGCCTGAAACCCTAGAGGTCTTAACCTAGTCCCACCACACTGACTCACCTCTACCGAACGTATAAGCCCGAATTAATACATTCTCAATCTGCCAGAACCAATGGTCTGCCACCATCGGATCTCCTCCCCCTATAAACGTCGGAGGATGATGTGACCTGAACCTCAAGAGTTTACTTTCCGACCACTCCTTTACTACCACCGCACTAGGCCTCGTGCAATGCAGTAGCGGTTTAACCCAACCGCCTCAAAGAAAGGCCTAATGGCCAAATATCAAGGCTCGGGCTAACACCTCGATGACCTCACGCCCGGCCTCGACTTACATCTACACATGTCAAATGACAACAAACTTTATTTAATTCATTTCATTTAACTAGTAATGCACATGCCAATACTAATAGACTTAACAACCATGAATCGAATTCGGGCCATCCCCTAAGCGGTGCTACTACAACCACTCATTTTATTTATTTCAATAAAAATTCAATACTTTCAGGTTCATTCATTTCTCCGAACCCTAAGGTTATAGTTCCTAATCTTAGCATTCCACTTCTTCCCTATACATTATGTAATGCATATAATTTCTCCGCAATAACCACGCAATCACATTTCCTATATACATCATACCGTGTATAAGTTTTCCACGCAATGTGTAACACACAATCACACAATCACAAACATGGAACACATATCCGAACACAACATGAAACACACCATGCATGCAGTGGTCTAAACCCGTCCCATGAACTCCTAGGTGTTCGTAGGCCGAACTCCGACATACCAAGCTATGACGCAGATCACTTCACCGCACAGCACGGCCTAAGCCCATGTCCCCGCCCTGCGTAGAAATGTGATACCTACGCTTCTCGATATCAAATGACGCTCCAAAACCCGGGGTCCGCGGACAACCCGCCAACCCGCTGGACACCAGATGTCGGGTTACCCGACACCACTCACGAAAATCGGGCAGAGTCTCCTTTGTACGGGGAGCTATACCTAAGGTACAACCTATCCCAATAATCAACAATGACCACACAGGGTCTATATGCGAGTTAAATAATGGCCACTTGGGCCCCTGCATCAATACTCAAACATATAAGCACATGACTATAAAACCATAGTCCATAAGAGTTTAAATTACATCTCTTATAAAATACTACAACCTATATATATTTACAAATATATATTAAAGCCAATAATCCGGCTTTCTTCATATGTACGGCCGACATGGTCGCCCGTCCGCACCACCCGCCCAGCTGGTCCTATGACGGGGGTGGTTAAAGCCCAGAGTGATAATCTCCTCCTGCAAGGGCTACTCCCCACCCAAGTGCAGCTATGCAATACCATAATCAAACACACATCCAAGCCGCAACATACACATGTTCACCAATGTTCATACGCCACGAATGAGACTCAACTCACCATGCCCCATGTACCGAGCTCTCGCCAGCTCCATCACTCAATATGTCATTGAGTAATATATCCCGAGTCACTCACCGACTAGTCTCACATGCTTACGCCAATTGTGACAACTTTCACTGGTGTTACCAATGACCCAAGTATCGAGCCCTCATCGGCTCCATTACCCAATGCAAGTGTCAATGGGCAACAAATCCCAAGTCAATCCCGACTCCTATCACACAACCAAGTCTATGATAAACATGACCGTGTGTCTTCTTTGGGCAACATAACTCTTTGGGTGATACCGCAGGTCTCTTACACCCATACAGAACTATGATATCGCGGGTCTCTTACACCCATACGCCTCGAGTTCTCACTAACTCCCTCAAACATGCATTCTGCCATGAATGAAAACCATTTCCAAACAAAGGTATTTGTTTTTAACCGTGGACAACCCTCCGATATAAATAGTGGATGACCCGATAATCTATTTTGTGGACTAATTCCTTCGATGTATATCAATTGGGCCGACCACGATTGATATTATATAGACAACCCTCCGATGTATCAATCGAAAGAGACCGACGATCGATATATTATAATGGACAACCCTCCGATGCTGTAGGGACACATCCGATAACACATTGTTGGTTAACCAAACAATTCTCTCAAGAAACCACCTCAGCGCACTCACTCCTATTGTTCCAGGTGCCCCAAAGGTATGCGAAATGCAATGAGCCATTTCCATTAACTTTAACCCGTGCGACCCATTCGATCGCCGTCTCTATTAACCGAGCTCCACTAATCAACACCATACGCCGTGGTCGATCCACAAATCCCACTAATCAACACCATACGCCGTGTTGATCCAATAGTCCGTACTCACGACACACCATCAAACACCTAACACAAAGTCGATCTCACCTACGTGACTCACACTAATTTAGGTTACCCTAGTGCATATGGAATGCATGATGCCAATTCCAACACATTCATGTTAATATATTCACATGCTTATATATTAACATAATTAAATCACATAAAACATGTTATGCAATTTCACAATCAATTGCACCAAAATTAGCTCACATGGGTTAATTAACAAACACGAGCAATTCAATTTTTGAATCACTCAACCAAACACATTTTCACACAAAAATATTTCGTGAACACTATTCATGTTATTCATTTTCTAGTAATAACACACAAAATGACCCAAATCTCGGACCCATATAAAACAGGGCACCTCTTGGTCCCTTCACGGTTCATCACCGAATATTGTGATACCAAAGCACACCACAAAACCCGGCGACATCGCCCTGGAGCAAAACCAAACCTCAATGATAGTCCGACTACTTGAAAATAGTCCCGGTGGCTCCGTCATGACCGTTTAAAAATGCTTGAAAATTCAGCCCGAACTGCTCAAAAATAGTCCCGAATTCCAGCCCTGGATCATTCAAAACTAGTCCAAAAAATTCCCAAAATTCCTCCTACACTCACCCAAAATTTGAGGACTGAAATTTACGGCCTTCACGCCCCAAGCCTATTCCAAACCATTAAATAGCCTTTAGGCCAGAAATAACACAAGTAGGAAAATTCTCACCGTGATTTGACGAAACCCAAGATCTCATGCTCACGCGCAGCCTCTCGTCAGCTAGATCCACTTTGCCTTCAAATTCCTATGAAAACCCAGCCCCATTTTCGTAGATCCGACAAAGAAGCGAAGAAAAGAAAAGAAAATAAAAATTTCTGACTCTCCTCTCATACGCTCCATCCGTTTCCCTTTTGATTTTTTTCCATTTTATTATTATTATAATAGTATATTATTATTATTATTATTATTATTATTATTATTATTATCATTTTGAATACATGATTCATATTATTTTATTCGCCCGTTTACTCCCGAAACAATTTATTTCCTTTTCGGCCTACTTTATTTTAAAATGAACTTAGCCTAACCATTTATCGACTTCCTAGATTTTCGTAAAATCTGCCTCTCAAGTCATTGACGACTTATCACTCGTAAAATCGTGAAATATTCCTCTCAGTTCCCGTAATTCACAAACTTCCTAGGTCACTAGATTTTTACAAGACGTAATTTAATCCAAGACAAATTCCCAAGCCACATCCGAGATCTGAGAATTTCCCTTTGACTAAATTATCGTTTACCATTTTAAAAATTTAATTTTTCCTTTGGGTTTCACAAATGAGGCGTGGCAGGTTGTGAGGCGCTTTACGCGCTACAAGTAGATGCGAACGCCTCATACGAGGTCGATCCGGCCTATGTGCCATATGCATCAAATCCTCCCAAAACCTTCCAAAACTCCTAACCTATCGGGGAGAATCAAACGGTGGGTCATAAGCTCCCGCCAACATGCCTATATCATCAGCAATATAGCTTCGCGAAGGCATCGACAACCCCTTCTCTTGATATCATCTTCAATCTTAAGAGAAACTCAAAGCTTTCCTTCACTCCCACCATTATCGTATTTCCAAGGTTTCTATATGCCTAATCTGATGATAAACTTTTTTTTTTTACCTTTTCCTCACTTTTCATATCCGATTTCCTGCTCTACTTCCTCGTTCCTAATTTACTCATTTTAATATTAAGATTTTTTTTTTTTTTTTTGATAAAAATCATAAATATTATTTGTAACCCAAAACGAGATTTTTTTTAGTATTCAAAACATTTTTTAAAAATTTATAAAAATTAAGATTTTTGGTAATTTCTTTTAAAAATAGCTTTTAAAAATATAATAATAAATTATTTTTATTACTTAAAAAAACAAAAATAAATTATTGTTATAAAATAAGATCAATAATTTTATAATTATTAAAAAATTACATTTTTTTAAATATAACTATTTTATTATATGTTAGAAAAATAGACATTAACATATTTCAAAAAATTGTAATTTATTTTACACACAATCTTTCAAAATTTACTTATTTTATTTTTGAAAATCACAAATTTTAAAATAAAATTTCCATTCATGTCTTATTATTATTATATTATTTTTATTACTTAAAAATAAATAAAATAAAATTATTGTTATAAAATAAGAAATAATAATTTTATAATTATTAAAAATTACATTTTTTTAAATATAACTATTTTATTATATGTTAGAAAAATAGACATTAACATATTTCAAAAAATTGTAATTTATTTTTTAAGTATAATAATCTTTCAAAAATTTACTTCTATTTTATTTTTTAAAATCACAAATTTTAAAATAAAATTTCCATTCAAGGCCTTATTATTTTGGTAAATATAATAATAAATTATTTTGCAAATTGGATACTAATATATTTCAAAATTTCATTATATATATATATATATATATATATATATATATATTATATACAATCGTTAAAATTTTGCCTTTATTGTTATTTTTTAAATCACGAACTTATGCTTTCGCCTTTAAAAACATTACTTATAACAGACTTTACCCACCAATGACCTATGCCATCTAAGAAGAATTTCCTTAACCGAGTCGTAGAGAACCTAAAACCCCTCAAAGAGAGAAAAGAGTATGTAAGCAGAACCCACATCCTCATACACAAAGGAAAAGAATATAATCAACGCTTAACTCTGAATGGCAAAATAAAATCTTTGCCAAATAGGAATCTATCTTACAGAGAACTAAAGGTGAATGTTCCCAAATTTATCATGCGTTCATTAGAACTAAAAGGGATTGAGTTACAAGAGCTTACTCATCACAAAGGCATTTAGAGAAAATCACAAAGGTAAAGGAAAAATAACTTCAACTATATTTATGCATCACTTTGAGGATTTTTCATTTACTTCTATCTCAAAATATAAGTAAATTCATTAAAAGAAAAGTCGATTCGTAGAGTTAAACAATATCATACCACACTAAAAATACGACTTTAGTTCAATTTAAAATACGACTTTAATAAAGTTATATGTTCATCACAATATCCACAAACGAACTTAAAATTTTAGAAGTGATAGTTACTCTTAAATTCTAGATATGCACATGTACCGCATGTGTCATGATATGAATGTGTTATTCCAAAGTTACAACTCTTATGTTCAATCATCTTTTCAAAAATAAAAAGAACAAAAGCAAACAAAGCAAAACTATATTGATTTCACATGGTCAGCAGTACTATTGGCATGTTTCGTATGGTTTTGTTTCGCTCCCTTTGTTACTACCCATGTAATACTTGGGATCTTTCCTATCTTATAATATTTTCTTTACGTATAAAAAAAAAGCAAACAAAACAAAACAAATATCCATCCACATCCTATCTGGCCCATCCATCCACCCATCTATCTACCAACTTATCTCCCCATTTATGATCTTCTTCTTTTTATCATAACCTTTATGATCGATTTGTAACTCCTTAGTACATTTTTTGCAAAAAAAAATTAACAATTATAGCCATCTTACTTATAAATATCTTGTTGAAAAATTAGAACTCCGTTCTTAGGCATTCAGAGTAACTAATAATAATTTAGAACATGTAGAAATCTTCTGATAGAAATAAGCTTTCCTATATATACTTTACCTTCCCGCCTAGTTGACGTGCCCAAACAATTCCTCCCATTGTCTCTTTTTGATGTAACATTGTGACGCCCCAAAACCCGGGGGTTCGTTGACTACCCGTCAACCTGTGGAAACACTTGTGAACAATCAAGGATTCGACATTTCACGTAAAATCCCAAGCAGAGTCTCCTTTGTACGGGGAGCTCTACCAAAATACATCACCCGTATATAACCTCGCACTAATCAACATCAATGACCACGCAGGGTCTCTTATACAACTATACAGAGTAAAAATGACCTCTTGGGCCCTTGCATTTATACTCACAACATATATATTAAATCTATCCAATATAATCCGGTAGAACATGAGTAAAACGACCACTTGTGCCCATAACCAATACTCATAAAACATCCCAACTATAGTATCATAGTTACAAGAGTTAATGACTACTTTATACAACACATATATTAAAATGAAGAACATATACATGCAAACCACCAAAGCCACATTCCCAGCTTTCTTCTAAACGGCCTCTATGATAAACCGTCTCCTCGCACGCCCCGCACCGTCAGTATCCTCGACAGGTGAGCTAATGCTCGTAGAGTGAAATCACCCTAAGTATTACTTCCACCTATGCATTTATGCAATGCCCAATAAACACACACATTCAAGCAAATGCATGATCCTACTTGAATGTTTAACTGATCATCTCATATCCCGAGTCCTCCCCGACTCCCTCACACTTGCCTAAGCCATGTATGAGAAAACTAATTCCAAACAAAGTTATTTGTTTCTTATTTATTTGTTTGTGGACAACCCTTCGATGTATATCAATTCAATACTTCGACGATTGATATTGTGTATGTGGACTACCTCCATGTATATAAATCAACACTCAACGATTGATATTTTATCTGACTAAATCCGATATTCATTATTTTTAGACAACCCTCCGAACCATTCTCTAAAGAATTTCATGCACTCACCTCATCGTCCTAGGGTGCCTCTAAAGGCATATGGAATGCATGATGCCAATTCCCATTTCAATTTATAACACATGCAAATATATAATCATGCATATATTCACATAATTTAAATCACACAAACATGTCATGTAATTTCACCATCAATTACATCAAAATTAGTCACGCGGCTAATGATCAAAACACGAAGGTCTGATTGAATTACTCTAACTAAACACATTATTTCACAAAATTATTTTAGAATACTCATTCTAGAATAGTGAAACCTCACATTACTCTAAAATCACCAATCGTTTGCTAACTTTGTGAACTCGACCCCACTACCATTTCCTACCATACACATCAAAGCATCATTTATAGCATAGAACATCACCAAGGATGCTCAAACAGCCCCTAACTACCACAGACTGCATAGAGAGGGCTAAAAAAAATTCTCACATTTCGGTCCCAAGTTTTGGGACAGATCAAACGGCCACTCACGGCCTCAATCAACTCAAACACCGTAAATACACTTAAACAAAGTGTAAAACTCAAGTACGAAGAAACCCCTACCTCACGGAGTTTGTCGAAACTCCTTAAATCCGGCACTCCACGCTGCTTCCTCTCCGTGAGCGCCTTTCCTTCTTGTCCCACGAATTCGACCTGTTGGATCATTCGAAACCCAGACATGAGGTCCTCTCCCAGAATGCCACCATTTCCGTTTCTGCATCTTCTCCACTGCTCAAAGACGTTTTTTGCCTCTTTTAAATTCCTCGAGAAGAGACATCTATTCCTTATTTTGGCATTTTCCTTATTCATCAAATTCAAACGACCATTTTCATTCCTTCTTTCCCAAATATCTGACTATCTCTACCATCCATTTTCATCCTTTCTACTCATGCCACTTATGGCAACATGAGTACGTGTTATATGTGACTTTGCCGCATCAAAACGCTTTACGCACTGATGACGCGATGCTCGTAACGCAAATTCAACACCGTCTCTAATTCGACGTTGCTAGCGATCCTCCGTGGAGACGACATTCTAACGATAAACCGCTTTCATCATCCCGGGAGATCTAGAGAATAAATTTCGATTTTTGACTGAATTTACGATTTTACACTTTTCCGTAAATTTGGAATTTCTGGGTCTTACATTCTCCTCCTTAAAAGGAATTTCGTCTAAATTTCGACAATCATCACTCACATGCATATGCCACGCAGACTCTACCATGCATGTAAACTCGTCACTTAATTATTAAACGAATAAACTACGTGACCTTCATCCCTAAACAAGAAGAGATATGTGGCCCGTGATCGTGTCCTCGCCTCCCACGTGACCTCCACTCCATGCGCCATAGCACCTCACTAGCCTCACCGCCTTACGCCGCAAACCCGATTACGCTATCCAAAATATAACCACCAGTCCCTCCTCAGCGTCCCATCAACCTCAATTTGTCCCCAATCCACTACATGAGTCGATCCGCGCATACCCCATGGAGACGTGAAACACCTTGTGGACACCTGACATGTCAAGCAAGAAAGCCAACCTAAGACGCAATGCCTACCCTCTTTGTGCATCTCGAAGGCCCAATAAACCCCTGCGATAATCTCCCTCGCACTCGAACCCGACCATCCTCTCTTAGGCATTACCTTCAAGAAGACATGATCCCCAGTCCCTGAACTCTAAGGGCCACACATCAACATAGCTATTCCGCCGGCCCGAGCCGTGAGAAGATGCCGCCAGATCAAGTCACCTTCTGAGGTTCTCACTCAGATCAAGACCCGTGATGGATCTCTATCCCACCTCAGTCCACCGTGTAATTGTGATCTGCATGGCTTCCCATACAATGCCTCATATGTTATTTACTTTCGCCCCGCATAACTACGTTGTCATAGGTGAATCCACTAAGGGAAAATGCTCCTCCCAGCTACCCCATGATCAAGGATCGTGATGTCCCTAGGGGCGTGTCCCTCTAACACTTATATATAATCCACACAACGGTAACTCTACACAACCCCTTTACTTTGTGTAAACATCGACCTTCCCAAGGTCACAATCGCCGACAATCCAATGGACCGCCTAACCTAGTCCATGTCATGTATGACAGATCATTATACCCCGAGCCCTCGCGGCTCAACAACACCCAATGCAATTTCCAAGGAACGAATCTCAGTCACTCCCGACTTCTAATTAATTAAATCCTAAGTCTAATGCCCGATCGTGTGTTTCATCTCGCAACATAACTCTTCGGCTTACACTTCGAGCCTCTTACATTCATACAGAAATTTCGGATATCTCCCGGGGTCCCTTACACCCTAACTCCAGGATTCTCACCTTTAGGGACACCTACTCTTTGCTTGCTAAACACACTTTAATTACTCTTCATTTCCTAAATCGAACTATGAGTCTTTATTGGACGTAGTCCCAAAGACCAACTCAACCCACACTCACCAAGAGTGGTGAATGACCGTACCGTGCACCCACACCACTCCGACGCGGAGCAGCCACTGCACACGAACGCAATGACGCCTTGGGCTACTCATGACACCTAATCCTCGGGTCTACCATGAGCAAGTAATCTCAAGATTCCACTATAATCCCACCTATTAGACTAACTCTCAATTCTACCCGTAGGAAGAACATCTATCCATGGCTTCTCTGGGTCTTGAACCTCTAAGCCAAACTAAGGTCGGCCTGCAGACAACCCGGGCTTAAGGTCCCAATTACTAACAACCCGATGGTTGTCAACTCATCCATGTCGTGGTGGGGGTAATTCGTCATGATTTCTTCAATCAGACGAGAACTGATAAGCTACCACCTCTCCCTGACTACATCAAAACACATCCCATTCTACTCTCAAGGCATCACAATACACTCAGGTACCCCTTTCCCCCTATCCGACTCATCAAGATGGAGCCGCGGTCTCTCTTCAACTCGAATGCCTCCTCGCACGCCCATCCACTCAAACTCGACCTCCTTCTGGGCCAACCGAAGAGTAGGTGTCGCTTATCCCAGAGAAATCCTCACGAATCTCCGTAATACCCAACCAATCCCAAGAAACTACGTATCTCGAAGATCGACTTCGCCTCCTAAGTCATCACTACCTGACTCTGGTCGGATCGACACTTCCCATGCCGACATCACGTGTCCAAAATCTCACCCTTAGTGCGAACTCAGACTACCGATTCATGAAGATGATGAGCCCTCACAACTGAATGATCCTCTGCTGATGACTTACAAGTTCACTCGACTGGGAGTAGATCATGATACATCAAGAAGACTACGACAACCCGATCTAAATAGGGCTGGAATATCCTATGCATGAGATCCATGAACACATCGCGCATTCGCCAATCCGAAGGGCATCACCGTAAACTCAAAGTGCCCATAACGTCTCTAAACGCCGTCTTAGGATATCTCGTATCCCTAACCCCACTACGGTACCAGTCAAGGAAGGTCTATTCTGAGTAGACTCACGCTTCCTCTCAACTGACAAACAAGTCATCGATCCTGTAATGGGTACCGATCTTTGATCGTAACCCTGCTCAATCGGGTTTAATCAAATGCAATGGCGGTCTGGTCTCTTCTTCTTCGCAAACGTAACCGGAGCGCCGGCGGCGGCGTGCTCTTATTTAACGAACTCCTCGTCTAAGAGCTCCCGTGAATCGGACTCGAAGTTCTCGAAGTAACTCAACCGTGCCATCCTATGTGAGTCATATAGATGGGTGAAGCACTGCGGTGTAACTCGACACCAAGTTCACTACCCTCTCGTGGAGGCAAAATTGCAGCTCTATCCGGAAAAACATCCACATACTCGCAAACCACCGGTGCATCCCAAGTCCGTCTCTCCTCGCCCTTCAGGCAAGGCCTAGCCAACCCGCTAATTGTCCCCGATGACTGACTCATACTATACGGGCAAAACATCTCATCCTCAAAACAAATGCAACATGAGTACTGTCTCGCAGCAGAACCCTCCTACGCCACAATCGATACGACTCCTCGTAGAGCCGTCACCCAATCCATCCCTAGATGACATCAACGCCGACACGCCCATGAACCTCAGTCCACCGTGAGCAGAGTCCCCGAGATCTCCAGCCGCAACCCTCGAAGATATCATCCTTATTCTCGCCCTAATCCCTATGGGAGAACTCACATACAAAGGTCGCCCAAGATCTCTAGAGGTCCTTGCCCATTTCCACCATTCGGGCCTTCACTCTCGAAGCCGGAACACTAGTCTAACTTAAAAGAGTGCTGAGGTAATTCATAGCCTCTAACACCTTCGATCCAGTATGAACCACCACTGTCACCACTGACCTCCTCCTCCACAGAATGGTCCTGAGACAGATGCGCACTAAACCTTTGGGAGGGTTACTAGGATCCTCGACTACTTGCTACGCCTAGCCTATGCGATGAAGAATCCGCACCTACAAATTTCAACAAAGGCCCGCGATCGACACCGGCAGCTCCACTGCACTGTGGACGCTCTCTACGTCCTTGTCCTCGACTAGCCATCTACATATTTCTAATGGCAACAAGAATCATTTAATTTTCATTTCGCCTAACTAGCAATGCATCGTGCCAATTACTTCAGACTTGACAACCAGAACTCGAATCTGTCTATCTCAAGTGGCGCTTAAATTTCCAACCACTCAATTAATTTATTTCAATAAAATTCTAAGCTTTCTTGTTCATTTCATTATCCAAATTCCTAAGGTCATAGTTTCTAACCTTAGCATTCACCCTTTTTCCTATACGCATTACACCATGTATATAATTTCCTATGCAACAATCGCGCAATCACAATTCCCATATACATCATACCGTGTATACGTCCTTCCACGCAATTTGAAACATAAAATCGCGTGATCAAAACATGCAACATATATTACATATCTCAAAGGGTGTAAATGCAGCCCCGAGACACTATTCTTACACAGAATCAGTGTATATTTCAAGTCCCTGCATTCACAAGAAATGCAAGACCATTTATCCAATATATTAAATCATATTTATCAACAAAAATTTTTATTTTCGAAAATTTCATTTTTTTTTTCAAAATTTTGTCCCATTTTGTTTGATTTTATTTTTATTTTAATTAAAATTTTTTTTTTTCGAAACTTTTTTGCGATGAACAGTGTTCATGAACAATATCCATAAACTGACTCAGGAATAGTATTGAGTCCAAAAACTGGGTCAAAATTTATTAGGTGCACAAGGCCTAATTTGGTCAGCCTACAAGACAAAGCCGCTCCCAGCCAGCCTAGTCGGCCGTGTCGCAATAAGCTGCGTTCTCAAGGCGCCTGGGCCGCTCAGGCCTGGGGCCAGTTCCGCGCCTACCGCGTCGCGCCACGCGCTGCTTCGCACGCGCGCCGCGCTTCGCGCCGCGCCTCAAGCCTGCCAGGCCAGCCTCGCACGCGACGCCGCCCACGCTGCCCGTGTTTCACGCCTCGCGCCGCCTAACGCGATATGCCTGGGCCAAGGAAGGTCCGCGGCCTCCGTGGTTCTTACGCCTGGGGCCCAGCCTCTCGCCTCGGCCAGCCCTTCTCGCATCGGAACAAAAATACTGGTTCTTCTTTTTTCTCAATTATTTCCAAACAGCTTGAAAAATCACTTAAAATTCCTTTTTTTTTTCATTTTTTCACCAAATAAATTTGTAAAAAATTTATTTTATTCATTTTCTCAGCTTTTTCATTGGAAAACCTTTAGAAAATAATTTTCACCTCATTTCCAATAGCCTACTTGCTACTCCATACATGCAAAAAGAGCTTGAACACCCGCACCTTACACTTCAAAACATTTTAAGGGTTCAATTTAACTTTATCTTTATGCAAAAATCGGTATAATATTCCAATTCTTCCATAAAATCCACTTGTTTTATCCAAAGTCGATAACCAGGGCCCGTAAATTTTTGACCATTTTTTTTTTCAAAGTTTTTTCAACCTTGTTCTCACACTAAATCCTAGTGTTCAACATCATCCCTATGCTACTCGCCAAGCATACTAACTCATATAATTTCAATCACATAACACCTAACAATTCATGTTATAATAACCATACACCAGAAAGCACATACAAAACTCATGCAAAGGTCCTAGCTCGTCTGCGCCTTCCTAGGTAATCTATACTTAAACCGAACATCAAACCACCCAAGTGGTGATGTGGATACCCAAAACCCAGCCCTTAGGTATTCGTGATACCTAAGCCTCGATACCAAGTCGTGACGCCCCAAACCCGGGTCCGCTGACCACCACAACCCGCTGAACACTGCGGAATGCTCAGACCCGACACATTTCATGAAAATCTCCGCGCAGTCTCCTTTGTACCTGGAGCTCTACCCAAACAATACATCACCCGTTTATAACCCGTCCCAATCAACATCAATGACCACGCAGGGTCTCTTATACAACTATACAGAGTAAAATGACCTCTTGGGTCCCTGCATTTATACTCACAACATATATTCCATCTATCCAATATAATCCGTAACATGAGTAAAACGACCACTTATGCCCATAACCAATACTCATAAAACATCCCAACTATATATCATAGTTACAAGAGTTAATGATCTACTCTTATACAACACATATATTAAAATGAAGAACATTCTAATACATGCAAAACCATCAAAGCCACATCCCGCTTCTTCTAAACGGCCTCTATGATGAACCGTCTCGCGCACGCCTCCCGTACCAAAATAGTATCCTCGACGTGCGAGCCAATGCTCGCAGTGGAATCACCCTAAGTGGGCTACTCTCTACCTAAGTGCATATGCAATGCTCCAAAATAAACACACATTCAAGCAAATGCATGATTCTACTTGAATGTCTAACTGATCATCTCATATCCCGAGTCCTCCCCGACTTCCTCACACTTGCCTAAGCCACGTATGAGAAAACTAATTCCAAACAAAGTTATTTGTTTCTTATTTATTTGGTTGTGGACAACACTTCGATGTATATATCAAGTGGGCTGACTCCAACGATTGATATTGTGTATGGACTACCCTCCGATGTATATCAATTTGGCCGACTCTGACATTTGATATTTTATTTGGACTACCCTCCGATATTCATTATTTTTAGACAACCCTCCGAACCATTCTCTCAAGAATTTCCTCATGCACTCACTCCTATCGTCTTAGGGTGCCCCAGTGCATATGGAATGCATGATGCCAATTCCATTTCAATTCTATAACACATGCAAATATATAATCATGCATATAATATTCACTTAAATCACACAAACATGTCATGTATTTTCACCATCAATTACATCAAAATTAGCTCACGTGGGCTAATGATCAAACACGAGCAATTCGATTTGAATTACTCAACCAAACACATTATTTAACAAAAATTATTTTATGAATTGATTATTCCCTGAATAGTGAAACCCCTGCTACTATTCCCGAAAATCACTAATTGGCTCCGCTCACTTTGTGAACTCCGAATTTCACCTAGCCATTTCCTGCCATACACATCAAAGCATCATTTATAGCATAGAACATCACCAAGGATGCTCAAACAGCCCCTAACTACCACGGACTGCAGAGATGGCTAAAAAAAATTCTCACATTTCGGTCCCAAGTTTTAGGACCGATCAAACGGCCACTCACGACCTCAATCAACTCAAACATCGTAAATACACTTAAACAAAGTGTAAAAACTGCTAGGAAGAAACCCCTAATTACGGAGTTTGCCTAAACTCCTTAAATCCGGCACTCCACGTGAAGCCCTCTCCAGAGAGTAGCTTTCCTTCTTGGCCCGACGACCCGACTCGCTGATTTCGTTCGAAAACCTAGAGAGAAGGAGGTCCTTCTCTCTCTAGAATGCCACCATTTCCGTTTCTGCATCTTCTCCACTGTTCCAGCACGTTTTTGCCTCTTTTTCAATTTGGAGAAGAGACACTATTCCTTATTTTGGCATTTTCCTCATTTAATCAAATTCAAAATGACCATTTTGTCCTTTCTTTCTCGGGCTTCTTTTGACATTCTAAGACTATCTCTACTGGGTCCATTTCCATCCTTTCTCACTCATGCCACTTATGGCACATGAGTTACGCAGTTATATGTGACTTTGTCAGATCGAAAATCGCTTTACTAAGACCTCGACATCTGATGCCCTCGAAAACGGTAAATCTCGACCGCCCCGTAACTGCTGAAATTCGACGCGGCTAGCTAGATTTCGTGAGACGATTCCAACGATGAAATCCGTTTTGTCATCCGAGATCTAGAGAATAAATTTCTGATTTTTGATCGAAATTACGATTTTACCCTTTTTCCAGAAATTGGAATTTCTGTGTCTTACAAACATTGCAATGTAAGCATGTGCCTCTCTTTGACACTGAACAAAGTACAACTAAGCATCCATTTTGAATCCATCTTGAGAAAGACCTGGAAAAAATGTCACATTTTTTTGTGGCCTTTTTACAATTCAAATTGAATGAACTAAATTTGTATGTGAAATGATTCTAGTTTCTTAGGTGAGATCCCAAATGAAAACCCATTTACATTTGACATCTCAGAATTAGGACCCATGTATTCAAGTGTGAATATAAGAGATTAAGTACTAACAAGAAAAAGACTTTCAGCTCATATGAGTTTAAGCAAAGGAAGAAGAATAAAGTGAACATCGAGCATCTACACGAGAATCAGACGTAAAATATTATTAGAAGATGTTATTCATGCATAAGAAAACATGCAAGGTATATGTCGCACTCCTTTGGCTCTACATAATGTTTAGCTCATGGTAATGAAATAATGTTTACCTTAATTAGAAAAGGAAGACATTTTCTATATATTTAGGGGAGACAGGTAAACTAAAAAAATGGTGCACATTAAATAGTAAAAAAAAACTGTCCAAGTAGACATAAAAACTTGATTCTTGAAAGGTGGGTTGGAAAAGATGGGAAGACCAATGAAACTAAAAGAATCTCAAAGGAATGTAATCGAGATCCAACACATGTCAATTATCACATTCAAAGTATCACCGTTATACCTACGTAACAATGCATTATAGTCGTGCTGAAGCATTGTACTTCGCATGAAGGCTGCGAGAAGAAAAAAAAATAGATCTTCCCAGATTATATTCGACACCAAACATATCAACTATCCAGATGGTTGGCTGTACCATTATCCAAGAAATTTCAACCTCCTTTACCTCTCACCAATTTATAGAATGCGCATACGTAGGCTCACTGAGATTGATAGATTCACATCGTTGTATGTCAAAGCAGATATAAACAAATGGTCTTGACATTTTCAAGAGGAGAATTGTTTTATTACCTCCTAACTTGGATATTCTTTTAAACCAACCCATCAAGAAACAAGTCCATGATGGAAGTATAATAATTTCTTTATATGACCCATAGAGTCGAATAATCGATAGCCCTCGTGATAAGAATTACCCATACATAAGAAAAAACATGCATGTAAACACTTCATAGCAATGATCTGTATATCCAGCATGTCTAACTAAGTCATTTTCCCTGGTTTTAGTAAAAGCAACCAATCAAATCAACATGACATTAGCTAACACATATGCAACATGAAACAAAATATACTCAAGGAAATCAAATGTCCAATATCCACGGAAAGACCAAACACTTCTTACCATGGTGTTTAAGATCTTCTTTGAAAGGATAAGTTACTGAATGCACGGTGCCAACCTCTCTACTGGGCGTGGACATCCTCTACCATATCAAACATCAAGAAGTCCACCACATGATACCCAAGCAACTCTTCTGACATCAACAAAATACATCACACAATATTTCAAGGATTTAATTTTATTCATCATATTAAATGGAAGAACAACAAGAACATACCATACAACAAAGAAATTAAAATAATTGAACAAAAGAAGATTGATTAACTATGCAACTCAGAAAAATTTAGCAACTCAAAATTCAAATTTGGACCTAACAAATTAAAAACACACAGTAAAGTTAACCACATTAACAAGATATGATTTAAAATTTCAGGGGTTGGCCAATGTTTTATCTAAGGTCACTTGTTCTATTCAATTTAGCACTAGACAGAGTAAAAAAATCAACTATTATAATGAACTAGCTAGTGAAATGAGGTTATAGAATCCAGAAATATGAAATCAGGCTCAACCAATTCTCTAATCAGGAGAATAGAGACCGAACGACATACCTATGCTTTTCTGAAAAGCTCCCTTTATCAACTTCATCAGTGCAAGGTTGCAGTGCTTTTCTGGGTTCCACATGTTTCTCTGTGTATTCTTAGAACATCAGTAAAAAAAACAGAAGAAAAAAAGGTGGTACGAGAAAGGAAAACAAAACAACCGAACTAATTGATGAGAAGAGACAGGAACCGGGACTCCATTTCCCATAAGTTAGAAGCATGTCCCTGCTAGACCACCATTGAAGAACTATCTTTTTCCATTTTTGTCTTAATGATATTATTTGAATGAACCACTAATAACAAGATAAAATTGAGAGAAACTCTTAGAAACAGGGTGGAAGCCAATGAAGCAAAAAGAATTGTGTAAAATTAAGTTCCATACTAACCTTGATTTTCCTTGGATTGACGTTGTTCATGGGGAGTACGATAAATGGCAAGCTTAACTCCAATTTTCTGACCACCAACAGATGAACCATTTTTCTGTTCATTAGCCCGGATAGCATCTTCTTTAACAGCACTATAAATGGATGCAAACACACAACAAATGTAAACATGAAATCTTAAACTTTGATTATGATAGAAATGGAATGCTAAAAAACAAAATGTACATGACAAACTAATAAAAATGCTAGCATAAACCATCAATGACAAATAAAAAGTACTATGCGATGCTCACTAATAGCAAACTTAAAACAATTATAAGATATCCACGGTTCAACATTTCAAGAATATCCGATAGGTCCAAAACAAAGATTTCTACTACTAGAGTCTTACGGAAAACTCAGGTAGCCTCTTTACTCCGGCCAATATGTATCATTTTCTAAGGTTTTGAATTCTCCACATAAGTTTGTCTTGCACAACATAATATTAAGCAGCCTTATAGAATTTTTCATCCAAATCGTTGTTCTTTTTGATACAATTTCTTTCACCCCATATCTTGATATATGGGCATGCATAGAAAGATTTCATATAAAATCCTGACAAAAGTTAAAATAGAAAAAAAAAAGGCTCAAAATAAATATACAAAAGGGTAATTTGGCATAGAATCACAAGCAACATGGACAGGAACTAGCTTCCCTCTTCGCTTACATATCAACTTCCTCGGTTGCCAACTTAGGTCTCCACAGCAAAGGAACCCCTACATCTTCATATATGTAAATATCTTTGCCCACATATGCCTCCTTGGTTGCTTAACAAAAACTAGGAGGCCATCTCCATCTGCGGCCTCTCAAAAAAGCCTTCCAACACCCATTTGCCTTTGGAGTCCCATGAACAACTGTCATTATTCATCTTTATACTTATCCAAGGAGGAGGAATACAACATTTGGTAAAAGGATCGCACAAATAGCTTCAATATCCATGCATAATCTCAAGGTTACACATCTAAACTCATCATTCATGGAGGTCTAAAGGAGCATATCTCATCCCATCACCCAAGTTCCACATTTGTTCTCAAGAAGCTTGACACACCCCCACCCCCTTCTAGCGCTGACAGCTTCGCCACTCCACAAATCCTCACCATATTTCTAATGTGACGCCCCATCCTGGGTCCGTCGACCACCACAACTTATGAATATTTAGTGGATGTCTAAGTTACCCGACGCCACTCGTAAAATCGGCAGTCTCCTTGTACGGGAGCTTTACCCAAATACAACACTCAGACAGAAACCTATCCCAAGCATTCCAATATAATCACAACATGAGTAAAACGACCACTGGGGCCCATAAACAACACTCCATAAAACATCAACTATGAATCCAACTATATCCAAATGAGTCTAAGAGTTCAAATGTTTTACTTCTTATACAACATATAAAAATACTCGAATTTTAATACATGTAAACATCGTAGTTAACCTCAAAGCCACACTCCTACTTTCTTCTAAATCTCAGCCCCAGACTTGTTTCCTGGGGCGCCCCGCACCGGTGTAAATAGTGTCTCTCGACAGGTGAGCTAATGCCCGCAGTGGAACTCACCCTAAGTGGGCTACTTCTCCACCAAAGTGCATATGCAATGTCTGTAATAAACACATTCAAGCAAATGCATGATCCTACTTGAATGTCTAACTCCGCTTCAACACATGATCCCGAGTCCTCACCAACTCTCTCACACATGCCTAAGCCATGTATGAGAAAAACTAGTTTCAAACAAAGTTATTGCTTATACTCAGGGTATACCCTCCGATCTAAGTAGTGGACCGTCTCCGGTTATATTTAGTGGACTACCTCCGAGATATATCAATTAGGCCGTCTCCGACGATTGATATTTTATATGTGGACTACCCTCCGATGTATATCAATTGGGCCGTCTCCGACGATTGATATTTTTTAGTATGGACTACCCTCCAATCATTATTATTATTTTTAGCCAACCCTCCGAGATATTTTACATTTACTAGTCTACCCTCCGAAACAGTTCTCTTAAGAAACTACCTCATGCACTCACTCCTATCTCTTTAGGGTGCCCCAGTGCATATGAAATGCATTGTGATGCCATTTCAATAACTCATATAACACATGCAAATATATCACCATGCATATATTCACATAATTTAAAATCACACAAAACATGTCATGTAATTTCACATTTCCATACACCAAAAATTAGCTCACTACACTATCAAACACGAGCAATTCAACTTGAATTACCTACCAAACACATTTTCACACAAAATTTCATTTTGTGAACACGTTTTCTAGAACAAGAAAAACCCTACACTGCCTTCAAAGCAACGACGCTCAATTTCAGGAACCCGACCTCCCACGGCTACTTCCGCCCCATACATACCAATACATGATTTAACACATGATTGCACAACAAGCAACTCCAGCCGTGGACAGTCACGGACTGACCGAAAATGTTTCAATAATTTCCAATAATTTGGTTTCAAGTTTTGGGACCGATCAAACGGCCGTTCAAGGCCTCAAACCAACCGAAACATTGAAAAACACTTAAATAAAGTGTAAAAACCCAAGCAGGAGAAACCCCCACTTCTCGGAGTCTGAGGAAACTCCTAAACTGGGTACTCCACGCGAAACCCTCTCCTCGCGTAGAGCAAGCCTTTCCTTCTTGTCCCCAAGACCCGCCAACTGGCCTGATCTTCCACGATTCTGAGAGAGAAGGAAGACTCTCTCACTAAAAACGCCATTTTGTTTCTGAATCCCTATGCACGCTTTTCTTTCTCCTTTTTCAAATGAGAGCACTTTTCCATTTTGGTCTTATTATCATTTAAGACAAATTTAAAATGACCATTATATCCCCTGCTTCCCGCTTTGACATTCGACACTATTATCTCACGTCCATTTCATTTTCTCACTCATACCACTTACTTACACATGAGTACTTGTTATATGTGACTTCGTCGCATCGAAAATCATTTTACAAGACTAAACGCGATGCCTTGAAAACGTCAACCTCACTGCCTCTCGAATTTAACGAAATTTTACGTGCTAGCTAGATTTCGCGAGACGATTCCAACGGTGAAATCCGTTTTTCCATCCGAGATCTAGAGAATAAATTTTAGATTTTTAACCGAAATTGCAATTTTGTAACCAAATTTACGATTTTCCTCTTTTTTCCGTAAATTGAATTCTCTGGCCCACATCTAACGACTAGAAACTCCCGTGAAGCGAAGCCAGATTGGGCTGCTTAAACCTCAGATAAAAATTTTCTTTACTTTTTCAACTTAGGATTTGGTAAAATTCGCAACAGAAACCTAAAGAAGATGATCTACCAAGCAGATAGACAATTCCAAACTCAGATACACAATTTACACTTTATCCAAATATGGAAACCAGCAACCCAACACATTTTCAGAACTACACTATGTACATACATATATTCCAATACACAATTTCAAAGTGTTCCCTTACAAAATATTATTAATAATGATTTGTACAAATGTCGTGGTAACTTAATCAAGCCCAAATAGTCGTGAGTGCCTCGATTCGAAAATAGTTTTTAAACACAAAAAATAATGAGCTAAACGGCTCAATGAGTGTATGCTTTATAAAATGCTTTTTCGAAAACATCCAAAACTGTAAAACTTTCTTTTCGTGAATATTTTCCGTAAAACCTTGCTTGCTTTAATGTTTCTAAAACTTTCTGTACTTGCTTGCTTTTAAAAGCTTATAAAACTTTTAATACCTGCTTGCTTGTTTTGCTTAGCTTTTCTTTAAAAGCTTATAAAACTTTCTCACCCTGCTTGCTCATTTACCTTGCTTTTCTCTCTTGAAAGCTCAGAAAACATTTTATAAACTTCTTGCTTCAAAAATTGTATAAAACATTTCTCAAATCTCTTGCTTTAAAAATGTATAAAACATTTCTCAAATCTCTTGCTTTAAAAAGTTTCTAAAACTTTTTATAAATACGGGAGCCTGGGCTCAACCGTTTGCTTTAAAATCACCACGGGAGCCTGGGCTCAACCGATCGTGTTGAAATATAAACGAGAGCCTGTGCTCAACCGTTTGCAATTAAATCTCTACGTATTCGGCGACCGTGCACCGTGGTTGATTTTTCAAAACCGAATGATCATGCTTATAAACATCAACCACTGAGGCCTATACTTCGTCGCCAGACTTCATCAACATGAGCCTGGCATCGACCGTGCTGCGGAAGGACTTGAAGGTCCGCATCACCTTTTCCATAAATATGGTGGAATTCGACTCCGGGTCGCCATCACCATAATTTAGCTAACGCTGCTAACCCTATATACTCCCAGACGCGCTACTCGCCTCCTTTAAATGCCATGACGCATGACCTAAGCTCACGACCGTGCAAAACTAAAATACATTTATGATATCCTAACACCACTGCACGCATCGACACCACCGGTATGCTTGCTTAGAACTAGGAATTTAGTTAGGTCTGCTTTTCACAAATATTCTTTTGCTTGCTTGCTTGTTTCTTTTGAAAAATGGTTTACAATTCAAAACCATTTGCTTACTATTGTTGGTTGTTGAAAATGGTTTATCTATTCACAACCATTTTCTTACTTGCTTGCTTGCTTGAAAAATGGTTTAATAATTCAAAACCATTGTTTGCTTTAAATATGGTTTTACAATTTAAAATCATTACTTTTGCTTAATTTCCTTGCTTCGCTTTTCTCAAATATGGTTGAATAAATCAAAAAACCATTATTTATTTGCTTTTCACATATGGTTTAAAATAATCATGATTTATATTAAAAACTCATTGTTTTTCAAACATGGTTTATAATCAAAACCATTAAATACCAAGGTAAAACAAATTTTTTATAATAATAACACACTAGTATTTGAAAAATGGGGAACACTCCACCTTTCTCGCTTACTAAATTTGAGCACGATTCCACAATTTTCTCGCCTTTGCTTTTAGCCTACACATTTGATGTATTAGACCACATACGTCAGAACATTTCACTATTCACTATGCACTATTCACTATTTACTATGCACTATTCATACGTATTTATACGTATTCATACGTATTTACTATTTTATACATATTTATACGTATTCACTATTTCACGTGGAAACCGGCCAAATCCTCCTGGATTCTCGCATCCACGCCAGCTCTCGTCCCGCAGTAACTCTTAATTCTTTGTCCGAAAATTATGACTATTAGAACGCTATAACTGAGAAAACCAAAATTAGATTTTCCGAATTTAATTGAATTCCTGAAATCCTGTTTTTTGTACTCACGCGTAGCCCTCACGCTTAGAGCACTTTTCTCGCTCGTGGCCCGACGACCCGACTACGATTCAGAATCTAAAAGTGAAACAAAGAGAAGAAAAATTTCTTCTCCCCCGTACGTCTCCGCCCTCGTCCGTCCTTCCATCCTACTGTTGTTTTGATTTTTTTTAAGTGGGACCCACATGTCCCTTTTTATTCCACTTGGTCCGCTTTCACCAAACAAATTATTTTGTCCCAGCTTTCAATTTCATTTATCAATTGAATATTCTTAAATATTTACATTTTTTGAGATTTTTCTAAAATCCCGCTGTGTTTCAATTTCTACATCCGTCGCCTAGAAATTGCAAATATTCCGACCAGTTCTAATTCACGAAATTTTCTAGGTCACTAGATTTCTCATGAGATTTAATTTAACCCAGACAAATTGCTTTCATTATCCAGACCTAGAGAATACTTAGGCTTCCCGAATCCATTTTGGCAATTTATTAATATTATTATCTTTAAAATTCCTTAATTTGTACTTACTCCCTCAACTTTCCTTATTCAAAGTGCCACAATTCCTTTGGTTCCTTACAATTTAACCTAATAACAACTTCCAAGAATATTACAATGGCACTAAAAAGTCTTTGGTATACAAATGCGAATTTATGGTTACACGCGTAATCGTACACCCTCTCGACTCGGCGTTATAAACTTATCTCTCCAGAATGATTTCATTCCTAAATGAACAAACTAAAACTCAAAGGAAAGGAAAATACCTCAATCGTAAAATAACCGAAGATACCGACTACAAGATCCGAACCTCTCGCTCCTAAGTAGCCGCTCTCTCATGATCGATAGACTTTAACTAAAGGAATCACCTTAGTCCTTAATACTGCTCATGATCTACGATCCGCATGTGTGTTTCCTCATACGATTCTCCTTAATCAGAGTTGTGTTGCTCTCTCAATACATGTGAAGGACTGGGGATATATTTCTCTAACATCATACATGGAATGTATCATATGTATCCTTGATAACTGTGGTAATTTCAACTTATAAGCTACTCGGGCCCACTTTGCTCAATCTCATAAGGTCCTATATACTCCTTGAATTAAGCTTGGCTCTGCTTTCCCAAATCTCAAAACACCTTTCCAAGTGAAGTTTCAAAAGACTTGGTCACCTATCTCAAACTGGTCTCATGACTCATTGTCTCCGCAGATAACTTTCGTTTCATCTCTTGCCATCGTAGTTATCACGAACAACTTCATCTTCCCTCCGAAGTGATTTGCACTCCAATCTGCCTACTAGTCTTCACAAACTTCATCCCAAAGACACTCAGAGTCCTACATTTCCTGCCATATAGTGCCTCAAATGGAGCCATCTTTATATCGGTTTCGATAGCGGCTGCTGTACAACTCACAGTACGAAACTGGCCCTAACTCCCTTGAATTCCATCACACAAGCTCTCAAAGAGATATCCTAACGTCTCGAATGGCCTCCCGACCGGCCATCCGTCCGAGGATGAAATGTCAGGCTAAAATGTAGGCGAAAGTACCTAAAGTCAAGCTAAACTAGGCCAACTTTCCAAAGAATCCTCAACATTAACTCTGCAGAAATGAGCAGCATTTCACAATTGTCAACTATCACCCATATAACATCATGTTGTCTTTGAGTCCGTGGAAGACCTGTCACAAAATCCATAGTGATCTTCACCCATTTCCATACTGGAATAAATGTATCTTCCCGCGGCTTCGATGCTCACATTCACACAAAGTTAGGCACTGAGACGAAATTTGCAATCTCTTTCTTCATCCCATTCCACCACAAGAATGTTCTTCTCGCAGTCTTGTACATCTTTGCATTACTCGGATGCATAGCATACATGTATGAATGTGTTTCTTTCCATAATGTCTCTTCGCCTCGCCATATACTGAACACACATTCTCTGTCCTTTCACTATCATGCCGTCATCTCTAATTTGAAACTCGTTTTCTTTCCCTTCTATCATCTCTCTTCTTGGGCTTAATCATCTCGTGGATCCCGGCGACCGCCTCTACTAGAATCCGATCCACTAGGAGGGCCCAACATGAAATGTATTAATAAGCAAGCTCCCGAATCCTCAACCTCCTACCCTAAAGCCTTCCCGGGATCCACCAACGCTGGAAGATAACCCGATCTCATGAGACAAAGAACTCTCTGTCGCTCTACTCAAGTCATCCGCTTATGACATTAGCTTTTCCCGATGTACCAATAGTACGCCGTAGTCCTTTATCAACCTTCAAGCCATCTTCTTTTTGCTTGTGTTTAACTCTTTTTTTTTGGGTGAAAAATATATTGAAGACTCTATGATCTCAGAAGATCCTACAAGGAACACCATATAAATAATGTCTCCATATTTTTAGGGCAAACATGACTGCTGCTAACTCTAAGTTGTGTGTAGGGTAATTCTCCTCATGCTTCTTTAGCTGTCTAGAGGCATATGCAATCACCCTATCATTCTGCATCAAAACACAACCAAGGCCTTGCCGGGAAGCATCACTGTAAACCACAAACCCATCTCTCCCATCAAGCAAAGCTAGAACTGAGCCGGGTTGATCTACCCTTCCAACTCGAAACTCTCACAAGTGTGCATCCACCCAATCATACTTGACATCTTTCCTTATCAACATAGTCAAGTAATGCTTATCTTGAGAACCCTCAATAAACTTCCCAGAATACCCCGCTAAAACCAAGGAAGCTTCGACTCCTCCGACACTTCTTGGTGGTTTCCAATTTACCACTGTTTCTATTTCGATCCACTCACCCTCAACTCCGAAATCAAATGACTTAGGAATGCCACTCATTGCCAAACCACAGACTTGCTCAACTCGCAAACAACTATCGCTTCCCTTGGGTGGTCTGCAATACAACTTAAAGTGTTCTTGAATGTTCTCCTCAACTACCCGAATACACTAGGATATTACCAGACGATAAAAACTATGACGAACCTATCCAAATACAGCTGGAATACCCCGATTCATCAAATCCATAAACGCCACGGAGCATTAGTTAAACCAATGGCATCACCAAAACTCATAATGCCCGGGTGAAGGCATCCCGACGCAGCCTTATTACATCACACTCCCGCACCCTCAATCGATGATAACTCACTCGAAATCTATCTTGGAGTATACTCGGTGACCTCTTGAGTCGATCAAATAATCTCATCGATCCTGGAGCCGGATACCGATCGTGGATGGTAACTCGTTCACCGCTCGTAATCTATACACAACCGCAAACTCCCATCTTTCATGAAGAGAATTGAGCTCCCCATGGGGATGTCATCGAACGAATCCCTTACTTAACAATTCTTCTAACTGAGCCTTAAGCTCTCTCAACTCTGCAGGAGCCATCCTATAAGGAGGAATGGAAATGGGCTCAGTCCCTGGGATCAAATCAATGGTGAACTCCACCTCTCTATCTAGAGGTAAGCCTGCAATATCATCTGGGAATACATCTGGGAACTCTCTAACAACTGGAATCTCATCCACTAGAGTCCCCTCCTTCCCTGTCTCCACCACATAAGCTAGATAACCTTGACAACCTTTACGCAGCATTCTCTGCGCTGCCATGGCGGAGATCATACTGGAGGATAACTCTCTACGTATTCCTTTAAACTTTACCTCCAATTTCTCTGGCCTATGCAACTTTACTTCCTTTTTATAACAATCTAATGTTTCTCTATGGTGAGATAGCCAATCCATACCGAGAACCACATCAAAATCCCTTATATCTAAAAGTTATAGTATCCGCTGGAACTCCGTCCCTCAATCGTAACTCTACTGCCTATGACTACTCAGTTCGAGAATAAAGGATCTCCAAATGAAGGAAAATCATACGACCCTCTAATGGTTGGGTCTCTATCCGAAGCGACCCAAGAAAGGCTTCTCATGCAAATGAATGCTTGGCCCCGGGTCCACTAATGTATGCATCATGATCAAGGATAGAATAATACCGCTGACCACATCCTGAGCCGCATCCGCATCTCATTGAAGTCACAAGATAACTCCGGCCCGAGCTGGCCTCTGTCAGACACTAGGCATTACTCGCCTACCACGACCGCCCCACCGCTGGCTGCACCGCCCCTCTTCAAAACCTCTCCCCGAAGACCTCCTCGAGTGCTTATCTCAAAAGGGGTAGCTAGCCAAGCATCGATGTCCCCGCCCAATCAACCGAGGGCACTCCTAAATGAAATGGCCTTCCCCGGCCACGCTGAAACACCCTGCATTATATCTTTACACTCCCTACAGGTCGCCTCTAACACATATGACAAATGGGAGGAATGCTCGTGCCACCGTTGAAGCAACCAGTGGGCCTCACTGACTCGACTAGAGATAGCCCACCCGGCACCCTACCCTCGCTCTCTTTGTCAGATAGGTCTGTAGCTCTAAGTGGGGAAGTGCCTGGTACTCTCTCTTACTTTCCCGCCTACTCGAGCAAAGTTGTACTTTGCTCCACTTCGTAGCGCCAACTAAGTCCCCAAATCTATTCTGAGGAAAGAATATGTCAATAAATTCTTGTTAAAATTGGTCCCATGTTATTCCATCAGGATACCTCCTCTCCACGGCATCCCACCAATCCTGGGGCTTGCTCCCATCAAAACCGGAAAACAAGACTCTTTGCTCATCCGTGTGTTCCATAACTCCGCAAACCTTGTTTACCCCGGGCTCCAACCATAACCAGCCGCCTCCTGACGCCACCGGTTGTCATACGGCTTGGCGCCCACCTTCGTACCTCTCTATCGACCTCCCGTGCCCTTCCGCAACCTCTCTGGGATACGCGGAGGCCGCGACCGCTTAACTGTCGCCGATTAGTGCCCAAAAAGTGCTATTTCGGTCTCGCCCGAGATAGGTTTTGAGCGCTTTACACTAATCATATCAAATTGGGTTTTAATTGATGTGCAGTCCATTTATTCCACTAATACCATTTCGAGTTTGCTTCGGGTGATTTGCAGTTTTCGCGCACTCACCACTCGTGTTTAAGTCGATGATAAATGATACAGCCGAATGGGTCAGGAAATGACAAGGTTTCTCAACCATCCAAAAAATATCAAAATTCAAATGGAATCAAGGCAATGTGACAGCGAAAAGAGTGCAGGAGCATGCAATGGCAAAGCAAATACAGAAAGCACTTCAGAATTTTCTATGATTGCGAAAAATTTCATTGGATTGCTACCGCATCCTAGCAAATGAGAAATTTCGCTAGGCTAGCGAAATTTCAATGTTAATAAATTCATCGCCTGCAAAATTAACCACTTCGCTATCTCACAATACTGGGCTAGCTAGCGAATTAAGTAATGGGTTCATTTGTCGATAGCTTAAATTTTCCACTCCTCGCTATCTCGTAGAATTTCAAGAAGAATAAATTTCGCTAGGCTAGCTGTAAATTCCTCCATAGCTAAATTGCCGCCCTCGTGAATTTTGTGTATTTGTCCTAACGACTACGCTGCATATTACCACTATTCCTTTTGTAAGCCAATGTATTAGGCATTCTTGTATTTTCACACTCGTGACTATATAGTTCCCATAAACTTGTAACCCTAGGTAATTTTGAAGCAAATTTTTTATTTTGTAAATAAATCTCGCAGCTTTCATTTTAAAGGTTTCATTTGCCTCTTCTCTCCTTTCTTTCATTTTCTGTGCCGCCAACACTTCTCAGGATGACAACTCATACGCAAGCCTCACACTTTGAAGAGGAAGGTGGCTAGCTTGGCTTTGGGGTCGATACAAAGCCATCTCATGTATTGAATGCTACTGAAAATTTATTTATGGTCCCCAACTTTGACCCAGTTTAATGCCATTTAATGTCATTACTTGCCACATTGCATAGCTAGCAGCATAAAGGTATTACTTAGCTGGTAGATGTGACTGATATTCTTTAGATGGCCTTTACGAGCCACTCATCAAATGAGGCTGAAAAGTTAGGGCTTTAAAACTAAAAGGGACCGTAAGTACATAATAATTGTATACCTCAACAGAGGGTTCTAGGGTTAGGTTTTATTGCTAAACAAAGATCCGGTTATGGCTTTGACTATATGTCACTTGCCATAGCGCGAGGATATAACCCGAGGACACTTCATTACCCCCATGTTATCAAGCTAGTGACCTAAGCCTTCAAGGTTACCATTTCACACTTTATTTTAAGCCATTACAGTTAGTGAGTAACAAACAACTCCTAATTGCTTTGAACAAACTAAAATCCAACATAAAGCCTCACCATTTCACACACCGATGCGAAATATTCAGGATGAAAACCCATCCCCCGTGTTCGACTCTAGACTGCCATGCTGCAAGAGCTTTCTGACTACTACAAAGAGGGAGATGAACTAAGGATTACAAATTTTGTTGATTCCAAATCACCTTGTCGCGTAAGTACCGAATCAAATGGCGCCGCTGCCATTTGATTCAAATCACCCTACCGTTGGAACTAAGGATACAATTTTGGTTGATCCTAAATCACTGGCCAGGGAATAAATGAAATGGCATCGCTGTCGGATGCAGCCAAACTACGATGATAAGTTGAAGTGCATTTGTAATGGCCATTACAAGTGAAGGTGACCTTAATCCTTTTGAATTTTCGCTTGTCAGAATCGCAAGTTTTCACGGCAAGCATCAGACCGTTTTGTTTTCATACACCGCTTTATTTTAGCTAACATTAACCCTTTGGTGTTTCTGCTTTGTGCTCTTTGTTGTGTCTAATTTTGTGTAACAGGTGTTTATGCACCGCTGTGGGATGTAGACACTTCAGGTAGACTACAGAGAATCAGTACACTAATTGAACAAGGTTGTGAAGCTGCACACAAAGGAAAATATGGATCCTCTACCCTAGTTAACAACAAAGTCGAAGAAGTAATAAAGGAATCCAAGAGGCCTGCGATCCATGAGGGATCACATACACCCTCCTAGAGTTAGTGCCCCTTCCTGCATCATACCTCCTGCTGAAGATGTAGCAGTGAGGCCCTATTTGGTGCCCTTACTCCCCACATTTCATGGTATGGAAAACGAAAACCCATACACTCATATAAGGGATTTTGAGGAAGCCATCACTTTAAGCAAAGGTATGATGACATGGATTTGTTGGGGTTGAAGGTGATTTCCACCGACCCTCAAGGACAAGGCCAAGATATGGCTTAACTCATCGAGGCCCAACTACTAGGAATCAATGAGCCGCAGCACTTTTGAAGAAATTTTTCAAGGCTCACAAGACCACTATCAACCGCCACTAATTTTTGTGTAGATTCATGTATTAAATTTATAGTAGGCGTGGATACTTCTTTTGTATGTTTTAGCTATGTGTTCATGTATTAACCATTTTGCTATATTAAAAGCTATACAAAGGTTATATACAAATATTACACTTTTACATATCATTTTTTGTGCCTCCACTTTCTGTGGTCCACTGCTTTCTCAATTTAATTAATTAATTGCTCTCCTTAATTTAACAACTAATTGGCTTTAATTGGAAAATTGGAAACCCCGTATGTCACCTTAATGCTGTGAATTCCATGTTTACTAGCTTTGGTCAATTGCATTCCAATAGATTCAACTTAAACATTTCTCGAAATAATTCAATAATACTACACACCGTGATTATGTCGATAAGTTAGAATTATTCACTCCTTTCACTTTGCATACCGGCTCAGATCCGCTGATAACCTATAATAGGTTTGTGTTACCCATATTTGAAGACCAATGTAGTTCTCCAAAAAACAAGAAAGAAAGAAAAGAAAGAAAAGAAAAAATAAAATTTGACGCTTGTTTCCTGAAAACCCTAACGCGGTCCAGGCATAATGGCTGAAGCTTTAGCCCGATGCCCTAAACCTTTAATTGGCCGGGAGTCATCGACTTGAAGTGTTTCATACACTGGGTGAATGGTAGAGTTTAGCGTATTGTGAGGTGCTTGATTCGGGTCTGGTCTGCAGTCCGGCAGCCCGAGTTGTGGTCATGGATCTTCGCATTACGCCCTAAACCTTAATCGTCAGGAGTCATCTGGACCGCTACACCCGACTTTGGATGAAGTCAGTTCAAGCATTGCACCCTGAAGAATGAAGTCAAACAGCTGAAAGAGAGTGTAGCTTTCTCCTATCTGTGTTGTTCTACCAAATTAAGGCCATGCCGTAGGGGCTAAATGGGGAGGAAATAATTTTCGCACCTTATCGCTCATTCAAGTTACATTAGAACCATTATATTTTTGAAGGGAAATTTGTGCTGGAAATTCCTTGGATCCCAAGTTGACTCAAAAATTGCTCTTACATGGTTTTTGCTCTCTCATGATCGGAAGCCACAAAAACTGGTACTAACTGTTGTCTGCTTAAAGGTAATGCTTATTTGTACATACACTTTTTGATCCTATATACACTTTTGTAAAATCACCCGCATGCATGTCCTTGTTATTTTGCATCAGCGCGACTGAAGCAACGTGTCGGTCGGGTAGACAGTGCCCAAAAAATATTTGAGCCCTATTCGAGATAGTGCTCTTGAGTGCTTTTATGTTATTTAATCACATCACTTAAGCCTTTATTGATGTGCAGTCCATTTAGTTCCACCAATACCTTCATTTCGAGCTTGTTTTTTGCATTTCAGAGGTTTCAAGGCATCTCGCCATCGTGTTTAAGTTGATGAATATATAAAGCAAATACTGGTGAAACACGGTGTTTTCAACCATCCAAAATATCAAAATTCACGGAATTGGAAGGCAATGTGGATGAAGAAAAGAGTGTTTATATGCAAGGGCAAAGCGTTGAAGCGTGAGCACCCCAGAATTTTCGCCATGATTGCTTAAAATTCTCAATGACTGATGAAAATTCCTCAATCATAGCCAGTACTTCTGAATCCTGAATAAATTGAGAAATTTCATAGCTACGAACTGATCGTGCTCAAATAAACAACCACACCCTCAGCGATCTCACAATAATTCTTCAAGCAGGCTAGCTGGAATTTCGCTTAGCTAGCTTGGGCCACTGATGATACCGAAATTTTCCACCGCTATTCGCAGAACTCGCCAAAGAATAAATTTCGCCAGGCCAGCTTAAATCCCGCTATGCCAGCGAGCCCCGCTCCGCATAGAGAAATCTGTCGCCCCGTGAATTTGTGGTTTGATCCCCAAACGACCACGTTTTGGTGTATTACCACCTTGTCCCTAAGCCAATGTATTAGGCATTCTTTGTATTTTCACACTTTGTGACTATATAAGCCCTCATAAACTTGTAAATCTAGGTAATTTTTGAAGCAAATTTTTCATTTTGTAAATAAATTCAGCCTTTCATTTTCGGGGTTTCCATTTCGCTCTCTTCTCTCTCCTCTTCTTTCTTTCATTTCTAGCCAAACACCCCCTGGAGATGACAACTCAGTGATGCTCGCTCTCATACTTTGAAGAGGAAGGTGGCTAGCTTGGTTTTGGGGTTGCTTCAGGTTGTCCTCATGTATCGAATGCTACAGGTACTATATTTATGGTCCCCAACTTTCTTAATCTAGTGGTTTAATGCCATTTAATGTCATTACTTTGGCCAATACTTACATGCTAGTGGTACAAAGGCATACTTATTGGCATGCACTGATATCTCTTTAGATGGCCTTACGAGCCATTGAAATGAGGTCGAAAAGGGGTTTTAAATCGGGAAGGGACTGTGAGTACATAATACCTATGTTGACTAAATAGGAGTGGTTCTAGTAAGCCAGTTTTATTGCTAAACAAAGATCCTGCTATGGCTTTGACTATATGTCACTTATTATAGCTTAGATATAACCCGAGACACTTCTATTACCCCATGTTATCAAGCTAAGGATCTAAGCCTTCAAGGTTACCATTTTCACACTTTATTTTAAGCCATTACGCTTAGTCAAGAATAAACAACCCCCATCAAGCTTAAACAAATCCAAAATCCAAACATAAAGCCTCACCATTTTCACACACCGATGCGAAATATTCGTGGATGAAAAACCCATCTCTGAGTTAGACCCTAGACCGCTATGATGCAAGAGCTTTGACTCACGGCAAGAGGAGGAACTAAGGATACAAATTCTTGTTGATTCCAAATCACCCTACCGTAAAATTAATCGCGCTATATTACCATCTCGTAACTGTACACTGGGCTTGGCCGTGAAACAACTCGGCACTTCAGCCTTCCTGTGCCCGCATGGTCCAGCCCGACCGTTGTTTCGAGGCTGATTCCATGAGGCGAGACAACTCAACTACGTGCCCATCTCTCACAGTAATCGCAAGACGCCGAACCGCATTAATGACTCTCCCAGATGACCTCTACGTCCTTTCCGACATGCTATAATTTCAAAAAAAAAAATCAACTAATACTTTGAATCACTCTTATACGTATGTACTTTGAATTCCAAAATGCATGGTCATTAATACTTATGTGCTCTGATACCACATTGTCGTGGTATCATATCTCCTCAATTCTTAGGTTATTGTATGTTTCGCTTCATATCACATTGACATGGTACGTATCTCTCAAGTCCTAGGTTATTGTATACAACCTGCTCTGATAACAAATTGACACACCCCAACCCCCTTCTAGCGGCGGATGTGCCGACCACTCCACAGAAATCCACAACCGTTACCTCTGACGACTAGAAACTCTTGTGAAGCGAAGTCGTATTGCTTGCTTAAACCTCGTATAAAAATTTTTCTTTTACTTTTTCCAACTTAGGATTTGGTAAAATCTTGGCAATGTAAAACCTCAAGAAGATGATTCGCTGCATATGTATTAATTCCAAACTCGTATACACAATTTGTTCTTATCCAAATATGGTAACCAAAGAACCCAACATTTCACAACTACACTATGTAAATACATATATTCCAATACACAATTTCAAAGTGTTCCCTTATAAAATATTATTAATAACAGCACTTGTACAAATGTCAGGAGAATCCTAATCACTCCGGTCGCGTAGTGCACCTTTTGGAAAATAGTTTTTAAACACAAAATAATGAGCTAAGCAGGCTCGAGTGAGTGTATCTTTATAAAATGTTTTCTTTTTCTGGCTATCTCAAGCGCAAAACTTTCTTTTTGGGAATATTTTGAAGCCTTGCACTTTAAAGTTCACAAAGCTTTACGGCCTTGTTTAAAGTTTATAAAACTTTAATGCACCTTTGCTTGTTTTCAACAGCTTTTCTTTAAAAGCTTATAAAACTTTCTCAATTCTCTTGTTTGCTTGCTTTACCTTGATTTTCTTGAAAAGTTTATAAAAACATTTTATAAACTTCTTGCTTCAAAAATTGTATAAAACATTTCTCAAATCTCTTGCTTTAAAAATGTATAAAACATTTCTCAAATCTCTTGCTTTAAAAAGTTTCTAAAACTTTTTATAAATACAGGAGCTTGGGCTCAACCGCATGCTTTGAAAAATAAAATGGGAGCACAGGCTCGGTAGTTTGCTATAAAATCACCGGGAACTGTCTTTCGATACGTTTGCAATTAAGTCTCTCTACGGGCTTTGGCGACCGTGCACGATGGTTGATTTTTCAAAAGCGAATGATCGTAGCATAAAACGCCAACTCTTTGGGGCTACCACGCATTTGTACCCCTCACCCGAACACGGGAGCACAGGCGCCGGTAGGTGCGGTGGAAGGACTGTGTCGCATCACCTTTTAGATAAATATGGTGGGTGGCACGGTCGCCATACCATGTTTATACTTGCGATTAACCCTATATACTCCTATAAAGTGCCACGGTTTCCGTTAAATGCCATGATGCATGACTGGTTGGTGACCCAACTAAATACATGTATGTAAATGGTTTTACAATTCAAACCATTTGCTTGCCTTTGCTTGAAAAATGGTTTAATTATTTACAACCATTTTGTGCCTTTGCTTGCTTGAAAAATGGTTTAATAATTCCAAAACCATTGTTTTGCTTTAAATATGGTTTAAAATTTAAAACCATTGCTTGTAATTCGCCTTGCTTTTCAAATATGGTTGAATAAATCAAAATATTATTTATTTGCTTTTCACATGGTTTAAAATCAAAACCATTTGCCTTAAAAACTCATTGCTTTTCAAACATGGTTTATAATCGAAACCATTGTTAAATACGATGTAAAACGATTTATAATAATACACTAGTATTTGAAAAATGGGTTCGACGCTCACCTTTTACCTTACTAAAATTTGAGCACGATTCCACAATTTTCCGCCTTTGCTTTTGCTTTACACATTTGATGTATTAGACCACATACGTATTTGTTTACTCTTCACTATGCACTATTCACTATATACTATAGACTATGCACTATTCATACGTGTTGCCACATTGTTCATCGCTATTTATACGTACTATTTCCGCGTGTAAATGCGCGAAGTGCGTGATTCCGGTGCCCAGCGTGAAAGCTCTCCTTGTAGAATTAGCGTAATTCTTGGTCCGAAAAATTCTGACCGTTAGAACGTCGTAGATCTAAGAAAAACCAAAAATTAGGATTTTTCGAATTTTCACCTGAATTCTTGGTGAAATCGGTGTTTGGTACCGCGCGTAGCCCTGATCGCGTGAGTACTTACCGTTCTTGGCGGTGAATTAAACGATCGATTTAGTTAATCTAAAAAAGAAATAAAGAGAAGAAAAACAAAATTTCTTCTCCCTGTACGCTGTCTCTCTCTGCCTCTCGTCCGTCCTCTCCATCTCATTTGATGTTTTGATTTTTTTTTTTAAGTGGGACCCATATGTCCCTTTTTATTCCACTTCTTGGTCTGTTTCAGCCCCGAAACAAATTATTTTTTCCCAGTTTCAATTTCATTTATCATAATTGAATATTCTTTAAATATTTGTCATTTTGAATTTTTCTAAAAATCCAGTTTCGAGTTTCACACTATACCGTCGCTGAAATTCGTAAATATTCATTTGTCTCGGAATTCAACGGCTTTTCTAAGTCATAGATTGACAATTTGCGGCCTGATCCGTTTAAAATCATCGAGATCTAGAAATTTAAGAACTAAATATTTTGGCAATTTATTAATATTATTCTTTTAAAATTTCTTAATTTGTGCTTTCGCCCCTCGACTTTCCTTAATTGCAAAAAGTGCCACAATTCTTTGGCTTACAATTTCATCACTTAATAACAACTTCCAGAATACTACAGTGGCACTAAAATGTCTTTTGATGTACAAATGCGACCCTATGGTTACACGTACCGTACACCATCTCGGGATGGGCGTTACAAAATAGTGTTCCTTTCCATTTGATTCGTGGCCTATAGTTGAAAGTATGCTTAACATCAGATGTTGTACATCTTCTTCCACCAGAAACTTTCTTTGGTGTGCCATAAAGAAAAGTGCTAAAAACAACTTCTTATAACTTAATGAGCAGCAATGGAGGAATATGATCTACGGCTGACCCTTAGACATATACAATGAGCATCTACTTGTGCCAATAGATTTACAAGGTCCCTTGATATGGAGCAGTTCATTGGTATTTGCCTTTGCATGGACCGTAATTATAAAAAAGCTCAGACCAACTATGTCACCAAAAAGCATTTCATCAATCGCCATCTTCTTAATAACTGTTTTGACTTTTCAAACATTCTTTTTGTACATTGTAGCATTTTCATCCAGTTACAAAACCAAAAATTTATAAACATCTTGGTATGAGTATAATTACTAGTTCTAGAGATGAGGCGATTCAGAGACTACAAGAAATATTTATTGAGCTGACATTATCCATGACAACAAAATCCATAGAAGTGCTAACCTGAGCATGCAAGTAGCGATCTGATACCATTACCCATACAGCGCAGAATTCAAAAACATTTATCAGAGATACTATATGCATCTAGAAGCGGACTAACATCCAGGAAGAAAATTGAACTAGTATCGATGTTGAATTTCCACACATTTCTGCTCGCCTCATCATCATCATTTCTAATAGACAATCACAAAAATAAGAGAATGAAATTTAACCATTGATTGATACTTGTGGATTACAGGACATCTCTTAAAGTAGGCAGTAAGTGGGGAAAAATGAAGAGAAGTTGAGTGACAAAAAACACAAGGCTAACTTACAATCGAACAAAGACAAATCCTCAATGCTCGTTTGACCCTGTGAACAAAAAAACAAATGAGCAAATGACTATGCAGTGTGTAAATGGTTGGCACTTAGTAGCATTATAGATGCACACAATGATTTCAATTTTCAAATCAGAGTAACGAAGGAGAATAAAAGGACAATCAACTCAATCAAAGCGAGGTTTGAGACTTTCTCCATCTCTTCATTATGTTTGATAGGCTCCATAGCAACTTACCGGGCGAGCAAGCGGAAGCTCAATGAATAAAATCTGAAACATTCTAAGAATGCAAGCCACTGCAAAGCAAATATTGCTTTGGTATGCCTATCTCTTGCTGCCATGAAAACCATCCCACGATTACCATAGAGGAGAGCTTCATTTGTTATTGGGTATGTTCATTACAAGCAAGAAAAACACACGGATGAGACAACTACTTCCCACTACTCTTTCCATGAAAGCTAAATATTGTGGTAGAATAACCACTTAAATTCCATATCCATCAATATAGAGAAAATAAAGAATGAAAATTGCCAAAACAACTTAAAAATTTGTTTATAAATGCTAATCTGATTTAAAGTAATCATTTAAGATTTTCTTCGGTGCATTTCGTCTTATATGTGTTACCATAAAGCGGCCCTTCTGTCGGTCCGTATCGAATGTTTGCTTCAGTAGGAGTTATAGAAATAAATAAATAAATAAAGGGCACGAATTTAATCAGCGAAATAGTGAGTGGATCCGGATCTACCCTCTGGAGTGAATCATTTTTTTTTTTTGGCATATTATATGTTCTTAGGAGGGCTTTTCTTTGAAGATTCAGTTTCTAGTTTTACTACGAATACTTTTACCTTTCTTTTACATTCCTTTGAATGTTTCTTCGACCGAGTTATGAAATAAATAAATAAATAAAGACACGAATTTAATCCAGCGAAATAGTGAGGTGGATCAGGATCTCGCTGGGTGAATCATTTTTGGCATATTATGTTCTTAGGAGGCTTTTCTTTGAAGATTCGAGTTCTTGAGTTCCCTTTTTACCTTATTTCCTTTACGATTTTCTTTTCTGTTCTCTTCATATCTTGCAACTTCTTCATGGATCCGGTTCTTCTTGATTTTACGCCCTACGCCTGATTGTTCTATGTAGCATCGGTAGAACTGCATGGAGTGCTAAAGGTTCTTGTTCTCTGATGTTGGATTGGAGAAAGAAGTGTGGAATTTCATAATTGTCAAGGCACCGGAGGGACTCGCATGTAGTACAGTCGATATTGGTGTGGCGAAGTACTTGTTTCTTGTATCGAAGCGCTTCATTACTTGATTTAGGATATGTATTAACCTCCACCAATTCCTTTTGTCTTTGCCCGGGTTTCCAGTAGTGTTACATTTGTTGATAAGCTTCCATGGTCGATCTCAAGTTGTTTTTCATAATTGTTTCATTGTCTATCAGGATTAATCTCTGTTTGTAATATCATTCTTCAGAATAGTATCCCTATCCACAATTCTATTCCTCATATCAGTGTCCCTTTCTTCCAGTGCATTGAAGAGAGCATCTCTTTGTTCTTCTGATTCTTCTCCAAGAACTTTGATACAGTTATCCATTTCCTTAGCCCATCAGATATCCCTCTTTTTCAACTCCCTCTTCAACTCCTCATCTCTTTCTCTGATTGTTTGCTCCCAGAACTTATCTTTTCGACTGAGTTCCTTGTCTATATATTCATCCCTCCATTGCAGCTGAAGCTTCAACTGCTTGTTTTTTTCTTCCATTTCTTTTCTTATCAAATGTAGCAGTTCCATCACTTCAGTATTGCTCGTGCCTTGTGTAGAGCTCTCAGCTCTATCATGACCATCTCCTGTAGTTCTAGGAGGTGTGTCTTTGGGGAGTATAGATGTGCTCTACATCTCTTTATGTTCTTCCCGGGTTGGCCTTAAGGTAGTGGTAGGTGTTAGCATGTGCGTGATGGAAGTATATGTAGTATTTCTTCACACACCATCATATAGTGGAGGCAATAGTACAATTCTTCTCTATTCTCTTCCTAGAACACCTCCTTTTAACCAGTGCATTTTGGATTGGGCTATTACTCTTGCCGGTAGCTCTTGTACTGTAGTGAGATACAATATTTCTCACACTCTTCTGAAGCTTAGGGTTACCTTTCAGCCCTTCTTCGTTTTTCTACTTCCTGCCAGTCTGGCTTTCTTTATCTTGTTCTTTGGCCCCCTTGTTATGCCAGTAAGTGTGAGAGGAGATACCTTTGGGCAAGGTATTTCCTCGTCCCAATAGTAGCTCCGTTCTTGAATGCTGCATAGCTTGGTGACTATTGCTGGATGTGGTAGATACCCTCTATACTTACTGTTGAAATAATTCAGAATGGACTCTTGATAAATCTTTCACATTAATTTCTCATCACCAGCGGGAATACAACAAGATTGTTTCTTTTCTTCTCCTTTGTTGTGGGGTGCTTTGATGTGAGAAGAGTAGATGCTAGAAAGTAGAACCAAACCTTGGCTTCCTCCGTCAAGAACCTCACAATTTCTTTGTCTTGGTCCTTTGAAATTGGAATGCCATCACACTTTCCCATTGGTGAAGGTCTGTTTGTGATATTAAGCTCCTTCTTCATCTTCTTAAACTTGTGTCCATCTTTTGTTGTTTGCAGGTTGAAAATTCTATTGATGGTATCTCTATCAAAAGAAATCCATTTTCCCCTTACAAACACGCTCTTTCCTCATCCCGGTCGTGACAGCATAGAACTCACGACCGGGCTCGAGGCCGAGCTTCTTATGCTCAACTAGCTCTTGCCATCCTCTTTTTTCGATTACTTCTTTGAAGGGGAAATGAGCGAGGTCGAATCCTCTTTCACAAAAACAAAGCCTCTTTCCTTGAGTTCT